>JAJQKJ010002643.1:45000-216525 GCA_029574335.1 Rana kukunoris
CCAAGTTCCCATTTCCTGGCGCCAACATGGCGGCACACATGTGGTAACATCTGCCATGGACTGGGACCAGAAAAGTAAAATGATGGTAAGCATTTGATACAATTTTCCTGACACCAGCATGGCAGCATAATATTGTACTGTATGTACTGGTGCCATGAAAAGAAAATTACGGTAAGAATTCGATACAATTTGCCATTTTTACCCCCCTCCCCCATCCAAACCCCACAGCTTCCTCCATCACGAGCTCCTAAAATACATCCGTAACCAAAAACACCATAACACATCGAGAATTTAGAAATATTTATAGCAGTAAATCAGGAATGTCCATTTTCACATTTTGTAGCCCGTAAAATCTTCCTTGGGTGTCGGAGGCCGAGATTTTCCATCAGAGGCTCTGTTCTTTCTCGAGCTCCGGCTCGTGGGGGTCCCCATTGGTCTGTCGGGTTCAGTCACTTTTGAGACCCACACAAAGCTCTGGAACCTGTTGGGTTCAGTCACTTTTGAGACCCACACTAAGCTCAGGAACCTGTCGGGTTCAGTCACTTTTGAGACCCACACTAAGCTCGGGAACCTGTCGGGTTCAGTCACTTTTGAGACCCACACAAAGCTCGGGAACCTGTCGGGTTCAGTCACTTTTGAGACCCACACAAAGCTCGGGAACCTGTCGGGTTCAGTCACTTTTGAGACCCACACAAAGCTCGGGAACCTGTCGGGTTCAGTCACTTTTGAGACCCACACTAAGCTCGGGAACCTGTCGGGTTCAGTCACTTTTGAGACCCACACAAAGCTCGGGAACCTGTTGGGTTCAGTCACTTTTGAGACCCACACAAAGCTCGGGAACCTGTTGGGTTCAGTCACTTTTGAGACCCACACAAAGCTCGGGAACCTGTCGGGTTCAGTCACTTTTGAGACCCACACTAAGCTCGGGAACCTGTCGGGTTCAGTCACTTTTGAGACCCACACAAAGCTCGGGAACCTGTTGGGTTCAGTCACTTTTGAGACCCACACAAAGCTCGGGAACCTGTTGGGTTCAGTCACTTTTGAGACCCACACAAAGCTCGGGAACCTGTCGGGTTCAGTCACTTTTGAGACCCACACTAAGCTCGGGAACCTGTCGGGTTCAGTCACTTTTGAGACCCACACAAAGCTCGGGAACCTGTCGGGTTCAGTCACTTTTGAGACCCACACTAAGCTCGGGAACCTGTCGGGTTCAGTCACTTTTGAGACCCACACTAAGCTCGGGAACCTGTTGGGTTCAGTCACTTTTGAGACCCACACAAAGCTCGGGAACCTGTCGGGTTTAGTCACTTTTGAGACCCACACAAAGCTCGGGAACCTGTTGGGTTCAGTCACTTTTGAGACCCACACAAAGCTCGGGAACTTGTCGGGTTCAGTCACTTTTGAGACCCACACAAAGCTCGAGAACCTGTTGGGTTCAGTCACTTTTGAGACCCACACAAAGCTCGAGAACCTGTTGGGTTCAGTCACTTTTGAGACCCACACAAAGCTCGGGAACCTGTTGGGTTCAGTCACTTTTGAGACCGACACAAAGCTTGAGAACCAAGGAATTAGCGATATGAAAATAAGTTAAGGTTTAACTAGCCGAAGGTGAGGGGGGGTGGGGTGGTCTTGATGGAGGCGTCCATGATAGAGAGACCTCAGGTGAGGTAGATGGGATGGCCGGTACCATCCTTGTCGGTTCAGAGGAAGAGAGACTTTGGTGTTGATGGTCCTCGTTGGCTAGTCAATGGCGATGGACTTTGATTCTTCAAGGACATCACCAATGTATTCGGAGAAATGTCTTTCTTTGGATAATTAAGCCTTAACTTAGTGTGTTGAATGGGAACATCTATAGACACAACGGAGATTTGGTCTTTCGAGTGGGGGGAGGGGAGACCATTTACAATCAGGAGACAGCTCCTCCCCATTGGTGTCTGTAGTCCCTCACCTGCTCCATCCTTTGTTGCTAAGATACACGATGACGTCATGGTTGCGTGTGGCTGGTTCACACGTCTACATGTGAGGAAGGCCAACCCTCCTTGGCTTTGGTCCACGTTTTAGGCAGTTTACTCCACCCCCCTCTCCCCTTAGTGTCAATTGCCACTGTGAGGTGGAGACGTCTATGAGGTACAAACACGGCCTTGTTGAGGATTGAGAGTACCCCAAGTCACATAATCCCCCCCTGGGGTGAAGGCCCGGCAAGGTGTCACCCGTGGGTGCTGCTGCTGCTTCGTTCGCCCAGTAGCCAGTAGGTCCGGACTTTGCCTTTGCCCTGGGAAAGAGATGGATTGAGATATGAGGAGCGTTGGCCATGAAAAAAATGATTAGAACTCGTCTACGGGACAGAACTACCGGGGCCGCAAAGGTGGCACTTGCAACCCTGCTTTTCCACCACTATAAGGGGACCCTAACCCCCCTGACCCTAACCCCCCGCAGTTGCTTTTGGGTTTACGGGAATGGCGCACTTGACCAGCAGACCACCCCAAGCCAAGCCCAGCCGACTGCTAATTGGCCAGCACCAGAGGGTCCCCTCTTATATCAGTGTCCTCACCCCCCTCTTACATCAGTGAACCCCTTTACCTTATTCACTCTGCAGACTCTGGTGTAATTAGGAAATCTGATATAAGGGGGTCACAAGATCTGTAAAGGGGAACCCTGATGTAAGGGGGCTCTGAGAACTCTGGTGTAAGTAGGAACTCTGTTGACCCTGGTGTAACGGGGGAACTCTGTTGACCCTGATGTAACGGGGGAACTCTGTTGACCCTGATATAACGGGGAACTATCTAAAGGGCCCCAGGATCAGTGAGAAGGTTCCTGGGTCAGGGGGGCCATTCATGGTTTCTTGCACCAGGGCCCTGATGGCTCTAGTTAGGCCTCTTCTACAAGATGTCCATTACCTTCATCTCCACGTCACCTCTGAGTTCCAGATCAAAGCAGCTGAACTCTTCTAGGACATTCCGAGTGTCGGTGGAGACGTGGATCTTCAGTGCTACAAAACACAAAAATATCGACCACATGAATGGAGAAGAATGAGGGGATCCCAGTCAGGATCGGTCACACGTGATGATGGAACAGCTAAAGCAATGGAGACATTTCAATAACGTCTAAGAAAGTCCACGAGGAAGAGACTCCAAACCCAGCGGAGACCTCTCTGAAGAAGTCCCACCTTCTAGGGTTCTAAATAAACATCTACTGCCCCCCCCCCCACAAGAAGACAGGAGGGGGCAATAGAAGACGGCATCTTCATATATCTCACCTTCACCATTGGACTCCATGCGGGACGCCGTGTTTACCGTATCCCCGAAGAGGCAATACCGAGGCATCTTAAGGCCGACGACTCCGGCACAGACGGGACCTAGACGGAAACAAAGCTGTATGACGAGCAGAACCACCGGGTATTATTGGACCCTCATAGGGGGTTCCTGGACCCTCGTAGTGGCTTTACCAGCTAGGGGGGTTCCTGCCTTTTGTGATGATCTGGGAACCACTCTGCATTGTGTCTCCAGTGTCCCCTGCACTCCTGTGTCTCCAGTGTCCCCTGCACTCCTGTGTCTCCAGTGTCCCCTGCACTCCTGTGTCTCCAGTGTCCCCTACACTCCTGTGTCTCCAGTGTCCCCTACACTCCTGTGTCTCCAGTGTCCCCTACACTCCTGTGTCTCCAGTGTCCCCTACACTCCTGTGTCTCCAGTGTCCCCTACACTCCTGTGTCTCCAGTGTCCCCTACACTCCTGTGTCTCCAGTGTCCCATACACTCCTGTGTCTCCAGTGTCCCCTGCACTCCTGTGTCTCCAGTGTCCCCTGCACTCCTGTGTCTCCAGTGTCCCATACACTCCTGTGTCTCCAGTGTCCCCTGCACTCCTGTGTCTCCAGTGTCCCCTGCACTCCTGTGTCTCCAGTGTCCCCTACACTCCTGTGTCTCCAGTGTCCCATACACTCCTGTGTCTCCAGTGTCCCCTGCACTCCTGTGTCTCCAGTGTCCCCTGCACTCCTGTGTCTCCAGTGTCCCCTACACTCCTGTGTCTCCAGTGTCCCCTACACTCCTGTGTCTCCAGTGTCCCCTACACTCCTGTGTCTCCAGTGTCCCCTACACTCCTGTGTCTCCAGTGTCCCCTGCACTCCTGTGTCTCCAGTGTCCCCTACACTCCTGTGTCTCCAGTGTCCCCTACACTCCTGTGTCTCCAGTGTCCCCTACACTCCTGTGTCTCCAGTGTCCCTACACTCCTGTGTCTCCAGTGTCCCCTACACTCCTGTGTCTCCAGTGTCCCCTGCACTCCTGTGTCTCCAGTGTCCCCTACACTCCTGTGTCTCCAGTGTCCCCTACACTCCTGTGTCTCCAGTGTCCCCTACACTCCTGTGTCTCCAGTGTCCCCTGCACTCCTGTGTCTCCAGTGTCCCCTGCACTCCTGTATCTCCAGTTGCCCCTGCACCCCTGTGTTTCAAGTTACCCCTGTGTCTTCAGTGTCTCCCGTGTCTCCAGTGACCCCCATGCTTTGTCATCTCCATAGACTTTTGTGCTTCTGGCCACCCCAGCATCTCCAGCTCTCTGGTGTCCCCAGTGACTCCTGTGTTCCCTTCATTCCTGTGTCTCCAGTGACCCCCATGCTCTGGCTTCTCCGATAACTTTGGTGGTTCTGGCAACCACAGCATCTCCAGTGTCCCCTCCGCTCCTGTGTCTTCAGTGATTCCTGTGTCCTCATTGTCCCCTGCATTCCTGTGACGTCAGTGTCCCCTGCACTCCTTAGTCTCCAGTGACTCCTGTGTCCCTTGCATCTCCATGAAGCCTCAGGAACTCCCCCGTATTTCCTGAAGAGCTCCCCTCCCAGTGGATGTGGACCCCCGTCTGTGACATCCAGAAGCACAGCTAGTTCTGGAGAACGTCATTGTGCGTGACTGCAGAGGTCCAGCTCTGGACAGGACAAGGTCATAGGTTCTCTATAAACAGGTGATACACTTGGCCCTGCCCTCCCCTTACCTTGGCCCCGCCCTCTCCTCACCTGTATTAATTCCTATCCGAAGTCGCAGCTGCTGAGTGGGACGATGTCGGATTTTAAACGTCTTGACGGCGTCCAGCAAGGCCAGAGACATGCGTGCGATCTCACCGGCATGGAGCTTCCCATTCCGAACCGGCAGCCCGGACACCACCATGTATGCGTCACCGATCGTCTCCACCTAATGAACGGCAATCGGTAATCATCCAACTGGGAAATCCGAACCGTTCCTCTATTTCAGGACAGTAAAGGAGGCCTCCGCCCACACGCCTTACCTTGTAGACATCGAAGTTGTCTATGATGGCGTCAAAGCAAGTGTAGAGATCGTTCAACAGAGTGACCACCTGGAAGAGGAGGAGACTTTGTGAGACGGAGGAGGGAGGAGCCAGGAGAACTCAAGAATCACTCCGCACCAAACTGATCGTTCATAGAAATTTCCCCAATAGAGTCCCAGAGAGAAGAGAAAAAAGAGAAGAGAGAGAGAGAGAAAGAAGAGAGAGAAGAGAGAGAGAGAGGAAGAAGAGAAGAAGAAGAGAGAGAGAGAGAGAGAGAGAGAGAGAGAAAGAAGAGAGAGAGAGAGAGAAAGAAGAGTGAGAAGAGAGAGAAAGAAGAGAACAAGAGAGAGAAGAAGAGAGAGTAAAGAAGAGATAGAAAAAGAAAGAAGAGAGAGAAGAAGAGAGAGTAAAGAAGAGATAGAAGAAGAAAGAAGAGAGAGAAGAAGAGAGAGAGGAAGAAGAGAAGAAGAAGAGAGAGAGAGAGAAAAGAAGAGAGAAGAGAGAGAAGAAGAGAAAGAAGAAGAGAGTGAAGAGAAGAGAAAGAAGAAAGAGAAGAGAGAAGAAGAGAGAAGAGAGAGAAGAAGAGAGAGAAAGAAAAAAGAGAAGAGAAGAAAGAAGAGAAGAAAGAGAGGAGAAGAGCGAGAAAGAAACGAAAGAAGAGAAGAAGAGATAGAAGAAGAGAGAGAGGAGAAGAGAAGAAGAAGAGAGAGAGAAGAGAAGAAGACAGAGAAAGAAAGAGAAGAGAAAGAGAGAAGAAGAGAGAGAAGAGAGAGAAAGAAGAGAAGAAGAGAGATAAGAGAGAGAGAGGAGAAGAAGAGAGAAGAAGAGAGAGAAGAGAGAGAGAAAGAAGAGAAGAAGAGAGAGAAGAAGAGAGAAGAAGAGAGAGAAGAAGAGAGAGAAAGAAGAGAAGAAGAAGAGAGAGAAAGAAGAGAAGAGAGAGAGAAGAAGAGAAGAAGAAGAGAAGAAGAGAGAGAAGAGAGAAGAAGAGAGAGAAGAAGAGAAGAAGAGAGAGAAGAAGAGAGAGAAGAAGAGAAGAAGAAGAGAGAAAGAAGAGAGAGAAGAAGAGAGAGAAGAAGAGAAGAAGAAGAGATAAGAGAGAGAGAAGAAGAGGAGAGAGAGAAGAAGAGAAGAAGAAGAAGAGAGAAAGAAGAGAAGAAGAGAGAGAAAGAAGAGAAGAAGAGAGAGAAAGAAGAGAAGAAGAGAAAGAAGAAGAGAGAGAAAGAAGAGGGGAAGAAGAGAGAGAAAGAAGAGAAGAAGAGAGAGAAGAAGAGAGAGAAAGAAGAGAAGAAGAGAGAGAAGAAGAGAGAGAAGAAGAGAGAAGAAGAAGAGAGAAAGAAGAGAAGAAGAAGAGAGAAAGAAGAGAAGAAAAGAGATAAGAAGAGATAGAAGAAGAGAGAGAGAGGAGAAGAGAAGAAGAAGAGAGAGAGAAAGAAGAGAAGAAGAGAGTAAAGAAGAGAGAGAAAGAAGAGAAGAAGAAGAGAGAAAGAAGAGAGAAAGAAGAGAAGAAGAGAGAGAGAAGAGAGAGAGAGAAAGAAGAGAAGAAGAGAGAGAAGAAAAAGAGAGAGAAGAAGAGAAGAGAAGAGAGAGAGAAAGAAGAGAGAAAGAAGAGAAGAAGAGAGAGAAAGAAGAGAAGAAGAGAGAGAAAGAAGAGAAGAAAAGAGAGAAGAAAGAAAAGAGAGAAGAATAGAGAGAGGGGAAGAAGAGAAGAAGAAGAGAGAGAGAGAAAGAAGAGAAGAAGAGAGAGAAGAAGAGAGAGAAAGAAGAGAAGAAGAAGAGAGAAAGAAGAGAAGAAAAGAGAGAAGAGAGAGAGAGAAAGAAGAGAAGAAGAGAGAGAAGAAGAGAGAGAAAGAAGAGAAGAAGAGAGAGAAGAAGAGAGAAAAAGAAGAGAAGAAGAGAGAGAAAGAAGAGAAGAAGAGAGAGAAAGAAGAGAAGAAAAGAGAGAAGAAGAAGAGAGAGAAGAAGAGAGAGGGGAAGAAGAGAAGAAGAGAGAGAAGAAGAGAGAGAAAGAAGAGAAGAAGAAGAGAGAAAGAAGAGAAGAAGAGAAGAAGAAGAGAGAGAAAGAAGAGAAGAAGAGAGAGAAGAAGAGAAGACGAGAGAGAAAGAAAAGAAGAAGAGAGAGAAAGAAGAGAAGAAGAGAGAGAAGAAGAAAGAAGAGAGAGAAGAAGAGAGAGAAGAGAGAGTAGAAGAGAGAGTAGAGAGAGTAGAAGAGAGAAGAGAGAGAAGAAGAGAGAAGAAGAGAGAAGAGAGAGAAGAAGATAGAGAATGAAGATAAGAAGAGAGAAGAGAAGAGAGAGAAGAAGAGAAGAAGCGAGAGAAGAGAGAGAAGAAGAGAAGAGAAGAAGAGAGAAAGAAGAGAAGAAGAGAGAGAGAAGAGAAGAAGAGAGAGAAGAAGAGAGAAGAAGAAGAAGAAGAGAGAAGAAGAGAGAGAAAGAAAAGAAGAAGAGAGAGAAAGAAGAGAAGAAGAGAGAGAAGAAGAGAGAGAAAGAAGAAGAAGAAGAGAGGGAAGAAGAGAGAGAAAGAAGAGAAGAAGAGAGAGAAGAAGAGAGAGAAGAAGAGAAGAAGAAGAGAGAGAAAGAAAAGAAGAAGAGAGAGAAAGAAGAGAAGAAGAGAGAGAAGAAGAGAGAGAAAGAAGAGAAGAAGAGAGAGAAGAAGAAGAGAGAGAAGGAAGAGAAGAAGAGAGAGAAGAAGAGAAGAAGAAGAGAGAGAAAGAAAAGAAGAAGAGAGAGAAAGAAGAGAAGAAGAGAGTAAAGAAGAGAGAGAAGAAGAAAGAAGAGAGAGAAGAAGAGAGAGAATAGAGAGAAGAGAGAAGAGAGAGAAGAATAGAGAAGAAGAGAGAAGAGAGAGAAGAAGAGAGAGAAGAGGAGAAGAAGAGAGAGAAGAAGAGAGAAGAGAGAGAAGAAGAGAGAGAAGAGAGAGATAGAAGAGAGAGAAAGAAGAAAAGAAGAGAAAGAAGAAGAGAGAGAGAAGAAGAGAGAGAGAGAGAGAGAGAGAGAAAGAAGAAAAGAAAAAAGAGAAAGAAGAAGAGAGAGAAGAGAGAGAGATGAAGATAAGAAGAGAGAAGAGAAGAGAGAGAAGAAGAGAAGAAGAGAGAGAAAGAAGAGAAGAAGAGAAAGAAGAAGAGAGAGAAGAAGAGAGAGAATGAAGATAAGAAGAGAGAAGAGAAGAGAGAGAAGAAGAGAAGAAGAGAGAGAAGAAGAGAAGAAGAGAGAAAGAGAGAGAGAGAGAGAAGAAGAGATAAGAAGAGAAGAGAGAGAAGAAGAGAGAGAAGAAGAGAAGAAGAGAGAAGAGAGAAGAGAAGAGAGAGAAGAAGAGAGAGAGAGAAGAGAAAGAAGAGAAGAGAGAGAGGAGAAGAGAAGAGAGAGAAGAAAGAGAGAGAGAGAGAGAGAGAAAGAAGAGAGAGAGAGAGGACACTCTCAGGGGGTGAACTCTGAATCGATCAGTGGTGGGAGGGGTCTGAGTTCTGAATCAATCAGTGGTGGGAGGGGTCTGAGTTCTGAATCGATCAGTGGTGGGAGGGGTCTGAGTTCTGAATCAATCAGTGGTGGGAGGGGTCTGAGTTCTGAATCAATCAGTGGTGGGAGGGGTCTGAGTTCTGAATCAATCAGTGGTGGGAGGGGTCTGAGTTCTGAATCGATCAGTGGTGGGAGGGGTCTGAGTTCTGAATCGATCAGTGATGGGAGGGGTCTGAGTTCTGAATCGATCAGTGGTGGGAGGGGTCTGAGTTCTGAATTGATCAGTGGTGGGAGGGGTCTGAGTTCTGAATCGATCAGTAGTGGGAGGGGTCTGAGTTCTGAATCAATCAGTGGTGGGAGGGGTCTGAGTTCTGAATCGATCAGTAGTGGGAGGGGTCTGAGTTCTGAATCGATCAGTGGTAGGAGGGGTCTGAGTTCTAAATCGATCAGTGGTGGGAGGGGTCTGAGTTCTGAATCGATCAGTGGTGGGAGGGGTCTGAGTTCTGAATTGATCAGTGGTGGGAGGGGTCTGAGTTCTGAATCGATCAGTAGTGGGAGGGGTCTGAGTTCTGAATCGATCAGTGTTAGGAGGGGTCTGAGTTCCGCGGAGAGTAGTGATCACGTGACTCTGGAGTACCTGCATCGGCGTACTTTCAGCGGATAGCGACGTGAAGCCGACAATGTCGCTGAAGTAGATGGTGACGCTATCGAAGGCCTCGGCCTGAACTGTCTCGCCTCTCTTCAGCTGCTCAGCCACAGAACTACAAGGATGGAAAGAGGCAGCATGACGATTCATAACAGAACTCTGCTCCTTCCTCCAGAACTCTCCTCTCCTGAAATACTCTGCTGGAGGTGCAGCACACATAAAGAAGCACAGTTTGGGTAGCCCCGTCTCATACTCACTGGGGAAGTATTTGGTAGAGAAGAGCCTCAGCCTTGCGTTTCTCCTCTAGGTACGCCTGCGTCCGATCCTCCACCAGCTCCTCCAGGTTATTGGCGTATTGCTCCATGCGGGACAGCAGATTGTCCAAGATGTTCGAGCTATTCTCCCTGCAAACCACAGACAAGACCATGTACTCATAGGACCACCACCACCAGACACGACCGTGTACTCATAGGACCACCACCACCAGACATGACCATGTACTCATAGGACCACCACCACCAGACATGACCATGTACTCATAGGACCACCACCAGACATGACCGTGTACTCATAGGACCACCACCTCCAGACACGACCATGTACTCATAGGACCACCACCACCAGACACGACCGTGTACTCATAGGACCACCACCACCAGACATGACCATGTACTCATAGGACCACCACCACCAGACATGACCATGTACTCATAGGACCACCACCACCAGACACGACCGTGTACTCATAGGACCACCACCACCAGACACGACCATGTACTCATAGGACCACCACCACCAGACACGACCATGTACTCATAGGACCACCACCACCAGACACGACCGTGTACTCATAGGACCACCACCACCAGACATGACCATGTACTCATAGGACCACCACCACCAGACATGACCATGTACTCATAGGACCACCACCAGACATGACCATGTACATAGGACCACCACCAGACATGACCATGTACTCATAGGACCACCACCACCAGACACGACCATGTACTCATAGGACCACCACCACCAGACATGACCATGTACTCATAGGACCACCACCAGACATGACCGTGTACTCATAGGACCACCACCAGACATGACTATGTACTCATAGGACCACCACCACCAGACACGACCATGTACTCATAGGACCACCACCACCAGACATGACCATGTACTCATAGGACCACCACCACCAGACACGACCATGTACTCATAGGACCACCACCACCAGACACGACCATGTACTCATAGGACCACCACCAGACATGACCATGTACTCATAGGACCACCACCAGACATGACCATGTACTCATAGGACCACCACCTCCAGACATGACCATGTACTCATAGGACCACCACCAGACATGACTATGTACTCATAGGACCACCACCAGACATGACCATGTACTCATAGGACCACCACCACCAGACACGACCATGTACTCATAGGACCACCACCAGACATGACCATGTACTCATAGGACCACCACCTCCAGACATGACCATGTACTCATAGGACCACCACCAGACATGACTATGTACTCATAGGACCACCACCAGACATGACCATGTACTCATAGGACCACCACCACCAGACACGACCATGTACTCATAGGACCACCACCAGACATGACCATGTACTCATAGGACCACCACCAGACATGACCATGTACTCATAGGACCACCACCTCCAGACATGACCATGTACTCATAGGACCACCACCAGACATGACTATGTACTCATAGGACCACCACCAGACATGACCATGTACTCATAGGACCACCACCAGACAAAACTCAAATTCTGTACAAAAGGCCGAATGTAACCACCCAACAGAAGGACCTTTAAGAAGATTGACTACAGAAGAGCACCCGGGGGTCTTCCTGCTGCTAAGAGAAAGACAATTAGGATACAGGGAGCCCCAGATCACTAGGACTGGTGAATATCGGAATAATATTGCCTGGTCTGACCAATCTCCATTTCTGCTGCAACATATGGATGGAGAGCCAGAATTGGGTGTCAGTGGTCCACATTGGTGGGGAATGTTACTTGACCTCCAGTATGGTGTCAGTGGTTCAGACTGGTGGGGACTTGCAAATATTACTTGGCCTCCTGTATGGTGTCAATAGATGGGGAATGGAGGAATGTTACTTGACCTCCAGTATGGTGTCAGTGGTCCACATTGGTGGGGAATGTTACTTGGCCTCCAGTATGGTGTCAGTGGTCCACATTGGTGGGGAATGTTACTTGGCCTCCAGTATGGTGTCAGTGGTCCACATTGGTGGGGAATGTTACTTGGCCTCCAGTATGGTGTCAGTGGTCCACATTGGTGGGGAATGTTACTTGGCCTCCTGTATGGTGTCAAACGATGGGGAATGGAGGAATGTTACTTGGCCTCCAGTATGGTGTTAGTGGTCCACATTGGTAGGGAATGTTACTTGACCTCCAGTATGGTGTCAGTGGTCCACATTGGTGGGGAATGTTACTTGACCTCCAGTATGGTGTCAGTGGTCCACATTGGTGGGGAATGTTACTTGACCTCCAGTATGGTGTCAGTGGTCCACATTGGTGGGGAATGTTACTTGACCTCCAGTATGGTGTCAGTGGTCCACATTGGTGGGGAATGTTACTTGACCTCCTGTATGGTGTCAATAGATGGGGAATGGAGGAATGTTACTTGACCTCCAGTATGGTGTCAGTGGTCCACATTGGTGGGGAATGTTACTTGGCCTCCTGTATGGTGTCAGTGGTCCACATTGGTGGGGAATGTTACTTGGCCTCCTGTATGGTGTCAATAGATGGGGAATGGAGGAATGTTACTTGGCCTCCAGTATGGTGTTAGTGGTCCACATTGGTGGGGAATGTTACTTGGCCTCCAGTATGGTGTCAGTGGTCCACATTGGTGGGGAATGTTACTTGGCCTCCTGTATGGTGTCAGTGGTCCACATTGGTGGGGAATGTTACTTGGCCTCCTGTATTGTGTCAATAGATGGGGAATGGAGGAATGTTACTTGGCCTCCAGTATGGTGTCAGTGGTCCACATTGGTGGGGAATGTTACTTGACCTCCTGTATGGTGTCAATAGATGGGGAATGGAGGAATGTTACTTGGCCTCCAGTATGGTGTCAGTGGTCCACATTGGTAGGGAATGTTACTTGACCTCCAGTATGGTGTCAGTGGTCCACATTGGTGGGGAATGTTACTTGACCTCCAGTATGGTGTCAGTGGTCCACATTGGTGGGGAATGTTACTTGGCCTCCAGTATGGTGTCAGTGGTCCACATTGGTGGGGAATGTTACTTGGCCTCCTGTATGGTGTCAGTGGTCCACATTGGTGGGGAATGTTACTTGGCCTCCTGTATGGTGTCAGTGGTCCACATTGGTGGGGAATGTTACTTGGCCTCCTGTATGGTGTCAATAGATGGGGAATGGAGGAATGTTACTTGACCTCCTGTATGGTGTCAGTGGTCCACATTGGTGGGGAATGTTACTTGGCCCCTTGTATGGAGTCAGTGGTCCACGCTAGTGGTGAGTGATACTCAGTAGACCAAACTAGTGGGGAATGTTACTTGACCTCCAGTACGGTGTTGGTGGTCCACATTGGTGGGGATTGATACTTGGCCCCTTGTATGGTGTCAGTAGACCAGAGCCGTATTGAACATTACTTGGCCTCCAGTACGGTGTCAGTGTTACTCGTCCTCTTGTATGGTGTCAGTGGTCCAGATTAGCACACATCAGGCCCCTTAGAACAATAGCCATGCCCCCCCCCCCTCATGGGTATCCAGTATAGCCCCCCCTCCCCCGCCCAGTTGAATAGGAATTGAGGTAAAATAAGAGGAGGTTCAGGCCAGAGTCCCCCCCAGAATGGAGATCATCATCACCTGTTGAACTTTCGTAGCAGAACTTTAATCTGGTTGAAGTCTGGCCTGTCTAGGGGGTCCTCCGCCCAGCACCTCTGCATGAGCACCCCCAGTTCCTGGATGTGGCAGTAGAGGTTGGTGGACGGTCGGAAGTACGGCTTCTCCTGGCTCTTCACTCGGTCTATAATTTCTGAAAAGGAAAATTTGGGGGAATTACAGAAGAAGGAGGAACCTCGTGTCTGGTGTTGTGGGGTTGGCGCCCCCGGTCAGGAGACCCACCTTTGGGGCTGTAGTCGGCGCTGTCCATGTAGAAGACCCCGTTCCTGAGAGCGATCTCCTGGAGTATGATGCCAAAACTGTAGACGTCTCCTTTCGGGGTCCCCTGAGGGTCGGGGGATTCCATGCGGAGGAGCTCCGGGGCCGTCCACAGCCTCTCTATAACAACAATGGAGGGTGAGGAACCCATGAGAAGGGCGAGGACACTTTCATGTCATAAGAACCTCCCTTCCCTTCCCCCGTGCCCCTTCCCTTCCCTTCCCCTTCCCTTCCCCCTTCCCTCCCCCTATCCCTTCCCTTCCTTCATTTTTCTCCTTCACTGACGGGCAATGATAAGGCAACACCGATGAGGTGGCACTGATAGGCAGCACTGATGGGTACTTATGGGTGGCACTGATATGCAGCACTGATAGACATTGATAGGCGATACTGATGGGCACTGATAGGCGACATTGATGGGCACTGAAAGCCTGCATTAATGGGTACTTATGGGTGGCACTGATAGGCGGCACTGCTGGGTACTGATAGGTGGCACCAATTAGGTGGCACTGACAATGGGTACTGATAGGCAGCACTGATGGGCATTGATAGGCGACACTGATGGGCACTGATGGGTGGCACTGATAGGCGGCCACTGCTGGGCACTGATAAACAATCAGCACAGACCCCCCCCCTGTCAGGAGAGCAGCTTATTGGCTCTCCTCCCGTCCGTCAGACACGAGTGAGGAAAAGCCGATCAGCGGCTTTTCCTGGTGATATCGTGATCAGCCCCGTGATTGGACACGGCTCATCACATGGTAAAGAGTCTCCGACAGAGATCGGGGTTGCGGTGTGTCATGTGACATCCAGTCAGGATAACAGAACCACCTTACTTTACTTCACTTCGCTATACGGCAGGAGGGGCTGCTTCCCCGGCGCAGAGAGGGTACTAATAATGGACTCAGTGGGGGAGGGGGCACCGTTCTGGATCCTTGCCTGGTAGGTGGATGTCCCTGTCTCGGTACACTTTGAGGTTCATACTAGGGTTGTCCCGATACCAATACCAGTATCAGTATCAGTACCGATACTGAGCATTTGCGGGACCACTTTGGGGGGACATGGCTGCATATGTGGGGGGGACATGGCTGCATATGTGGTGGGGACATGGCTGCATATGTGGGGGGGGACATGGCTGCATATGTGGGGACATGGCTGCTGGGGGACATGGCTGCATATGTGTGGGGACATGGCTGCATATGTGGGGGACATGGCTGCATATGTGGGGGACATGGCTGCATTTGTGGGGACATGGCTGCATATGTGGGGGGACATGGCTGCATATGTGGGGGGACATGGCTGCATATGTGGGGGACATGGCTGCATTTGTGGGGGACATGGCTGCATATGTGGGGGACATGGGGCTGCATTTGTGGGGGGACATGGCTGCATATGTGGGGGGACATGGCTGCATTTGTGGGGGGACATGGCTGCATATGTGGGGGACATGGCTGCATATGTGGGGGACATGGCTGCATTATGTGGGGGACATGGCTGCATATGTGGGGGACATGGCTGCATTTGTGGGGGGACATGGCTGCATAGGTGGCTATATGTGGGGGACATGGCTGCATTTGTGGGGGGACATGGCTGCATTTGTGGGGGGGACATGGCTGCATATGTGGGGGGACATGGCTGCATTTGTGGGGGGACATGGCTGCATTTGTGGGGGACATGGCTGCATATGTGGGGGACATGGCTGCATATGTGGGGGACATGGCTGTATTTGTGGGGGGGACATGGCTGCATTTGTGGGGGGACATGGCTGCATTATGTGGGGGGACATGGCTGCATTGTGGGGGAACATTGGCTGCATTTGTGGGGGGACATGGCTGCATATGTGGGGGACATGGCCTGCATTTGTGGGGGGACATGGCTGCATATGTGGGGGACATGGCTGTTTTTGTGGGGGGACATGGGCTGCATTTGTGGGGGGACATGGCTGCATATGTGGGGGACAAGGGCTGCATATGTGGGGGGACATGGCTCTGCATTTGTGGGGTCCGGGGACATGGCTGCCATATGTGGGGGACATGGCTGCATTTGTGGGGGGACATGGCTTGGCTGCATATGTGGGGGACATGGCTTGGCTGCATCTTGGGGACACATTTAAAAGTGAGGTATCGTACATGTGTACTCGGTCCTAAACATGTGCTGTGTATCGGGTTCTACACACCCTAGTTTCATACATTTCGGTTAGTTGGAGAAACAATTGGGGTCGTCCTTTAGCTGCCTCCGATCAGATGCTGCTACCCCCCCCATACATGTGGCCAATGACGTTGTTCCATCTTACTGGCAAAGAAAGCATGAGAATCTCAGGTCCAACCCCCCTGCGGAATGTGGCCAGTGCCGTCAGTCGGTGATCTTCAGGACGAAGAGGTTCTGTCCACCACTGCTGTTGCAGTGACTGTGAGCTGTCCTCCCCCAGTGAGGACACGATGACGCTGTTGTGCAGGAAACAGCATTGCCCCTGGAGTGAGGTTCTATGGACACTGCTGTGCCGACCAATCTATGGTCTACATTGCGCAGTGAGGTTCTATGTCCCCCGTCTACACTGTGCCCCTGCTGTCCTCCCCCCAGTGAGGTTCTATGCCCCCCGTCTACACTGTGCCCCTGCTGTCCTCCCCCCAGTGAGGTTCTATGTCCCCCGTCTACACTGTGCCCCTGCTGTGCCCCCCCCCAGTGAGGTTCTATGTCCCCCCGTCTACACTGTGCCCCTGCTGTCCCCTCCCCCCAGGTGAGGTTCTATGTCCCCGTTCTACACTGTGCCCCTGCTGTGTCCTCCCCAGTGAGGTTCTATGTCCCCCCTCTACACTGTGCCCCTGCTGTCCTCCCCCAGTGAGAAGGTTCTATGTCCCCCGTCTACACTGTGCCCCTGCTGTGCCCCCCCCCCAGTGAGGTTCTATGTCCCCCGTCTACACTGTGCCCCTGCTGTCCTCCCCCCAGTGAGGTTCTATGTCCCCCGTCTACACTGTGCCCCTGCTGTCCTCCCCCCAGTGAGGTTCTATGTCCCCCGTCTACACTGTGCCCCTGCTGTCCTCCCCCCACTGAGGTTCTACGTCCCCCGTCTACACTGTGCCCCTGCTGTGCCCCCCCCAGTCAGGTTCTATGCCCCCCGTCTACACTGTGCCCCTGCTGTCCTCCCCCCAGTGAGGTTCTACGTCCCCCGTCTACACTGTGCCCCTGCTGTGCCCCCCCCAGTCAGGTTCTATGCCCCCCATCTACACTGTGCCCCTGCTGTCCTCCCCCCAGTGAGGTTCTATGTCCCCCGTCTACACTGTGCCCCTGCTGTCCTCCCCCCAGTGAGGTTCTATGTCCCCCGTCTACACTGTGCCCCTGCTGTGTCCTCCCCCCAGTCAGGTTCTATGCCCCCCATCTACACTGTGCCCCTGCTGTCCTCCCCCCAGTGAGGTTCTATGTCCCCCGTCTACACTGTGCCCCTGCTGTGCCCCCCCCCAGTGAGGTTCTATGTCCCCCGTCTACACTGTGCCCCTGCTGTCCTCCCCCCAGTGAGGTTCTATTTTCCCCGTCTACACTGTGCCCCTGCTGTCCTCCCCCCAGTGAGGTTCTATGTCCTCCGTCTACACTGTGCCCCTGCTGTCCTCCCCCCAGTGAGGTTCTATGTCCTCCGTCTACACTGTGCCCCTGCTGTCCTCCCCCAGTGAGGTTCTATGTCCCCTGTCTACACTGTGCCCCTGCTGTCCTCCCCCCAGTGAGGTTCTATGTCCCCCGTCTACACTGTGCCCCTGCTGTCCTCCCCCCAGTGAGGTTCTATGTCCCCCGTCTACATTGTGCCCCTGCTGTCCTCCCCCAGTGAGGTTCTATGTCCCCCGTCTACACTGTGCCCCTGCTGTCCTCCCCAGTGAGGTTCTATGTCCCCCGTCTACACTGTGCCCCTGCTGTGCCCCCCCCAGTGAGGTTCTATGTCCCCCTCTACACTGTGCCCCTGCTGTCCTCCCCCCAGTGAGGTTCTATGTCCCCCGTCTACACTGTGCCCCTGCTGTCCTCCCCCAGTGAGGTTCTATGTCCCCCGTCTACACTGTGCCCCTGCTGTGCCCCCCCAGTGAGGTTCTATGTCCCCCCTCTACACTGTGCCCCTGCTGTCCTCCCCCAGTGAGGGGGAGGGGGGACCAGAGAAGGCCCACCTACCTTCACAGCGACGCCCACCTACCTTCACAATGTCATTTATCAAGGAATAACGGAACATCCAATCCAGAGTGATACTCTCATTCTCCAGAATGTCCTGCAGAGGGAACATACAATCATGGAGCGATGCTCTGCAGAATATATCAGTACGGATCTGTCAGGTGGGGGAGGGGAGGGAGCGATGCTCTGCAGATCTCAGGGTGGAAGACTCACCTGCAGGCTCCCCCGGGGGCAGTATTCGGTCAGGATACAGATATTGGGCGGGTCTATACACGCCCCGACAAACCGGGTCAGATGCTCGTTCTGGACGTCCCTCATCTGCAATGGAGATGATAATTGGTCAGATCTTCCTTCATATCCCCTCCCTGTGTCCCAGCCCCGCCCACTTACACTTCATTGAAATGAAAGGGAACCCATCAGAACATGAACACGGTGACTTCATCAGGACTGTCACCCTCAGTGACTTCCTCAGGACTGTCACCCTCAGTGACTTCCTCAGGACTGTCACCCTCAGTGACTTTCTCAGGACTGTCACCCTCAGTGACTTTCTCAGGACTCACCCTCAGTGACTTCCTCAGGACTGTCACCCTCAGTGACTTCCTCATGACTGTCACCCTCAGTGACTTCCTCAGGACTGTCACCCACAATGACTTCCTCAGGACTGTCACCCTCAGTGACTTCCTCAGGACTGTCACCCTCAGTGACTTCCTCAGGACTGTCACCCCCAGTGACTTCCTCAGGACTGTCACCCTCAGTGACTTCCTCAGGACTGTCACCCTCAGTGACTTTCTCAGGACTGTCACCCTCAGTGACTTTCTCAGGACTCACCCTCAGTGACTTCCTCAGGACTGTCACCCTCAGTGACTTCCTCAGGACTGTCACCCTCAGTGACTTCCTCATGACTGTCACCCTCAGTGACTTCCTCATGACTGTCACCCTCAGTGACTTCCTCAGGACTGTCACCCACAATGACTTCCTCAGGACAGTCTACCCTCAATGACTTCCTCAGGACTGTCACCCCCCAGTGACTTCCTCAGGACTGTCACCCCCAGTGACTTCCTCAGGACTGAGCTGGAAGAGTCATGTGATCCCCGACTGTCGCTGCCGAGCAATCTCCAGTGAAAAGCACAACTGTTAATTATTCAGCATGAAGAATAATCTGTAATCTCACTGTCATTGGATGGCTGGGCGGCGCTCTCATTCCTTCTTCCCCTCCCAGAACATAAATGGACTGAATGAGGGATTTGGGGTTTGCGGCGGCCCCTCCCTGGCCGCTGGATCCATGTAATGTCTGATAAAACCTTCACATTTTTCCAGAAATGAATGTGTTCCCATAATATTTGGTGATGGCGCTGAATTAAGTGCAGATAGATTACTACGGCGGTCTGTCTGTGGGGGAGGGGGGGCGGTTCTGTAATCACATAACCGGAAATTTCAGCCAATCTTCTGATTAATACCCCGGCCCAGCAAATAACATTACCGAGAGTGAAGGAGGCAAGGGAGAGCGAAGGGGGCGAGAGAGAGCGAGCGAAGGAGGCTAGAGATAGCGAAGGGGGCGCGGGGAGAGCGAAGGGGGGCGAGGGAGAGCGAAGGGGGCGAACGAGAGCGAAGGAGGCGAGGGAGAGCAAAGGAGGCGAGGGAGAGCAAAGGAGGCGAGCGAGAGCAAAGGAGGCGAGCGAGAGCGAAGGAGGCATGCGAGAGCAAAGGGGGCGAGGGAGTGCGAAGGGGGCGAGGGAGCCGAAGGGGGCGAGGGAGAGCGAAAGGGGAGAGGGAGAGCGAAGTGGGCGAGAGGAAGCAAAGGGGGCAAGGGAGAGCGAAGGGGGCGAGGGAGAGCGAAAGGGGCGAGGGGAGAGTGAAGGGGGGCGAGCAAAGGGGGCGAGAGAGAGAGCGAAGGGGGGCGAACGAGAGCGAAGGAGGCGAGGGAGAGCAAAGGAGGCAAGGGAGAGCAAAGGAGGCGAGCGAGAGCAAAGGAGGCGAGCGAGAGCGAAGGAGGCATGCGAGAGCAAAGGGGGCGAGGGAGTGCGAAGGGGGCGAGGGAGCGCGAAGGGGGCGAGGGAGAGCGAAAGGGGAGAGGGAGAGCGAAGTGGGCGAGAGGAAGCAAAGGGGGCAAGGGAGAGCGAAGGGGGCGAGGGAGAGCGAAAGGGGCGAGGGAGAGTGAAGGGGGGCGAGCAAAGGGGGCGAGAGAGAGAGCGAAGGGGGGCGAGGGAGAGCGAGGGGGGCAGGGGGGGGGAGGGGGATCGAAGGAGGCGAGCGAGAGCTAAGGAGGCGAGCGAGAGCGAAGGAGGTGAGTTAGAGCGAAGGAGGCGAGGGAGAGCGAAGGAGGCGAGGGAGAGCGAAGGAGGCGTGCGAGAGCAAAGGAGGCGAGGGAGAGCGAAGGAGGCGTGCAAGAGCGAAGGAGGCGTGCGAGAGCGAAGGAGGCGAGGGAGAGCGAAGGAGACGAGGAAGAGCGAAGGAGGCGTGCAAGAGCGAAGAATGCGTGCGAGAGCGAAGGAGGCGTGCGAGAGCGAAGGAGGCGTGCGAGAGCAAAGGAGGCGAGGGAGAGCGAAGGAGGCGTGCAAGAGCGAAGAATGCGTGCGAGAGCGAAGGAGGCGTGCGAGAGCGAAGGAGGCGAGGGAGAGCGAAGGAGGCGAGTGAGAGCAAAGGAGGCGAGGGAGAGCGAAGGAGGCGTGCAAGAGCGAAGAAGGCGTGCGAGAGCGAAGGAGGCGTGCGAGAGCGAAGGAGGCGTGCGAGAGCGAAGAAGGCGAGGGAGAGCGAAGGAGGCGTGCGAGAGCGAAGGAGGCGTGCGAGAGCGAAGAAGGCGAGGGAGAGCGAAGGAGGCGTGCGAGAGCGAAGGAGGCGAGGGAGAGTGAAGGAGGCGAGAGGGCGCAAAGGAGGCGAGGGAGAGCAAAGGAGGCGAGGAAGAGCGAAGGAGGCGAGAGGGAGCAAAGGAGGCGAGGGAGAGCAAAGGAGGCAAGGGAGAGCAAAGGAGGTGAGTGAGAGCGAAGGAGACGAGGGAGAGCGAAGGAGGCGAGGGAGAGCAAAGGAGGGGAGTGAGAGCAAAGGAGGCGTGAGAGAGCGAAGGAGGCGAGGGAGAGCAAAGGAGGTGAGTGAGAGCGAAGGAGGTGAGTGAGAGCGAAGGAGGCGTGTGAGAGCGAAGGAGGCGAGGGAGAGCAAAGGAGGTGAGTGAGAGCGAAGGAGGCGTGTGAGAGCGAAGGAGGCGAGGGAGAGCGAAGGAGGCGTGCGAGAGCAAAGGAGGCGAGGGAGAGCGAAGGAGGCGTGCAAGAGCGAAGCAGGCGTGCGAGAGCGAAGGAGGCGTGCGAGAGCGAAGGAGGCGAGGGAGAGCGAAGGAGGCGAGTGAGAGCAAAGGAGGCGTGCGAGAGCGAAGAAGGCGTGCGAGAGCGAAGGAGGCGAGGGAGAGCGAAGGAGGCGTGCAAGAGCGAAGAAGGCGTGCGAGAGCGAAGGAGGCGAGGGAGAGCGAAGGAGGCGTGCGAGAGCGAAGAAGGCGTGCGAGAGTGAAGGAGGCGTGCGAGAGCGAAGGAGGCGAGGGAGAGCGAAGGAGGCGAGTGAGAGCGAAGGAGGCGAGGGAGAGCGAAGGAGGGAGGCGGAGTGAGAGCGAAGGAGGCGAGGGAGAGCGAAGAAGATGAGAGGGAGCAAAGGAGGTGAGTGAGAGCGAAGGAGGTGAGGGAGAGCGAAGGAGGCGTGCGAGAGCGAAGGACATGGAGAATGTTACAGACAAAGGTGCAGATGGAAGAAGAGAGGGGGAGGGGTGCAACTCATCGGAGACTGTCACCTCCAGGAAAGGGTTAAAGCTAACGTTTAATTGCTTACATTCCCCCTCCCCCTCATCTACATACTAATCACATTTATAAATAAAATCTTTTCATATCTACATTTTATACACTGTGATGTCATCACTGGGTCTCTGAACTTCTCTATGCAATGCAGGCAGATCAGGGCTGGTGGGAGGGGCTGACAGGGGGGCTGTACATAGCTTCCCAAAAAACTACCCCCAGCCCTGTGTTTAGCCCTTGTAACCCCCCCACCATGTGTGTAGCCCCCCTACCCCTCTACCCCCTATGTGTAGCCCCTCTGGCCCGCCCCTTTCATTCATTGGCCTTAAGTTCTTTTCATCATGGAGGACATCCACAATCTGCCTGCATTGCACAGAGAAGCGCAGAGACCCGGTGATGACATCACTATAATGAGATTAATGAGAAAGTTCAGCTTTCAGCGGCGGGGGCGCCGGGGGGCGGCCGGCGCGCTCCTTGAAAAAAAAAAGACAACAAACAAAAGCCGTTTATGTTTAAGGAGCGATTTGTTTTGTGTCAGCAGCGATCCCTGCGACCCGCGAGCCAAGGAAGTGTCAGGGCCGCGGGATGGGCCCCAGATGCCAAGGCGGGGGGGGGCGGAGCCCAACAGCTGGAGGGAAAACAATTCCACATTAATGCAGCCGGAAAAATTCACAAAGTTCACCATCGCGACCCATCCGACCGCCGGGGGGGGGGGGCAATTGTGTAATAAAGGGCGGGACTTATCACAGTATGTGCAGCGTATAGAAGAGCCCCCCCCTCCCCCATAACACTGGTTCCTTCTATCTGGGAATAAATAAAGCTAGGATTAAAGTGGACCTGTCTCCATGAATAAATCCCGGGGGCGGGCCCCAATATACAGCAACAGGATCATTGGTCGGATAAGCTCCGACTTCTATCGTGACACACCCCTCCCTGAGCTCAAATCAGTTACTTTATGTAAATAAATCCCGGACGAGCCCCCACATACAGGATCATTGTTTGGATAAGCTCCGCCTTTTATCATGAAACACCCCTCCCTGAGCTCCAATCAGAGACTTTATGTAAATAAATCCCGGACGAGCCCCCATGTACAGGATCATTGTTCGGATAAGCTCCGCCTTCTATCGTGACACACCCTTCCCTGAGCTCCAATCAGTGACTTTATGTAAATAAATCTCGGACAAGCCCCCATATACAGGATCATTGTTTGGATAAGCTCCGCCTTTTATCATGACACACCCCTCCCTGAGCTCCAATCAGAGACTTTATGTAAATGAATCCTGGGGGTGGGCCCCAATATACAGCAACAGGATCATTGTTTGGATAAGCTCCACCTTCTATCATGACACACCCCTCCCTGAGCTCCAATCAGTGACTTTATGTAAATAAATCCCGGACGAGCCCCCACATACAGGATCATTGTTTGGATAAGCTCCGCCTTCTATCGTGACACACCCTTCCCTGAGCTCCAATCAGTGACTTAATGTAAATAAATCCCGGGTGAGCCCCCATATACAGGATCATTGTTTGGATAAGCTCCACCTTCTATCATGACACACCCCTCCCTGAGCTCCAATCAGTGACTTTATGTAAATAAATCCCGGACGAGCCCCCATATACAGGATCATTGTTCGGATAAGCTCCGCCTTCTATCGTGACACACCCCTCCCTGAGCTCCAATCAGTGACTTTATGTAAATAAATCCCGGACGAGCCCCCATATACAGGATCATTGTTTGGATAAGCTCCACCTTCTATCATGACACACCCCTCCCTGAGCTCCAATCAGTGACTTTATGTAAATAAATCCCGGACGAGCCCCCACATACAGGATCATTGTTTGGATAAGCTCCACCTTCTATCGTGACACACCCCTCCCTGAGCTCCAATCAGTGACTTTATGTAAATAAATCCCGGACGAGCCCCCATGTACAGGATCATTGTTCGGATAAGCTCCGCCTTCTATCGTGACACACCCCTTCCTGAGCTCCAATCAGAGATTTTATGTAAATAAATCCCGGACGAGCCCCCATGTACAGGATCATTGTTCGGATAAGCTCCACCTTCTATCATGACACACCCCTCCCTTTGCTCCAATCAGAGATTTTATGTAAATAAATCCCGGACGAGCCCCCATATACAGGATCATTGTTCGGCTAAGCTCCGCCTTCTATCATTAATAAATATTCATAGTGCAGAGTGAGGGTTCAGGTCAGCACAGGCTGCCTATGGTCTTCATTTCTCTAATGGGGACCCGGATTTAAGGGGGGCTCTGATGGGGGCCCTAATGTAAAGGGGAGTCTGAGGGGAGCCCTAATGTAAGTGGGGACCCTGATTTAAGGGAGATCCTGATGGGGACCCTGATTTAAGATTGACCCTTATGGGGACCCTTATGTAAGAGTGACACCGATGGGGAGCCTGATGTAAGGTGGACATTGGTGGGGGCCCTGATGTAAGGGAGACTCCAATGGGGACGCTGATGTAAGAGGGAGTCTGATTGGGGACCCTAATGTAAGGGGGACTCTGATGGGGACCCTGATGTAAGAGGGACTCTGATAGGGACCCTGATTAAAGGGGGGATCTGATGGTGACCTTGATGTACGAGGGAGTCTGATGAGCACCCTGATGTAACAGTGACTCCGATGGGAATCCTGATGTAAGAGGGAGTCTGATGGGACCCTGATGTAAAGGTTACTCTGATGGGGACCCTGATTTAAGGGGGAATCCCTGATGTAAGGGGGACTCTGATGGGGACCCTGATGCAAGGGGGAATCCCTGATGTAAGGGGGACTCTAGTGGGGACCCTTAAGTAAGGGGGACTCTGATGGGGACCCTGATGTAATGGGGGAATCTGGTGGGAACCCTGATGTAAGGGGGAATCCCTGATGTAAGGGGGACTCTGATGGGGACTGTGATGTAAGGAGGAATCCTTGATGTAAGGGGGACCCTTAAGTAAGGGGGACTCTGATGGGGACCCTGATGTAAGGAGGAATCCCTGATGTAAGGGGGACTCTAGTGGGGACCCTTAAGTAAGGGGGACTCTGATGGGGACCCTGATGTAAGGAGGAATCCCTGATGTAAGGGGGACTCTAGTGGGGACCCTTAAGTAAGGGGGACTCTGGTGGGGACCCTGATGTAAGGGGGACTCTGGTGGGGACCCTGATGTAAGGGGGACTCTGGTGGGGACCCTGATGTAAGGAGGAATCCCTGATGTAAGGGGGACTCTGATGGGGACCCTGATGTAAGGAGGAATCCCTGATGTAAGGGGGACTCTGGTGGGGACCCTGATGTAAGGGGGACTCTGGTGGGGACCCTGATGTAAGGGGGACTCTGGTGGGGACCCTGATGTAAGGGGGACTCTGGTGGGGACCCTGATGTAAGGGGGACTCTGGTGGGGACCCTGATGTAAGGGGGACTCTGGTGGGGACCCTGATGTAAGGTGGGACTCATTCATTTATAAAGCTCCTTTTTTTGGCCCAGGAATATCTGTATACTTTGTGGCCCTCATACAGAAGAGTTTGGAGACTCCGGTTCTAGAGGGAGGAGAAGTCGGAGAACCCGGCACATGAGTTGAGGATCTTCTGATTCCCGGAGTCTAATGACACGAAGGTTCGGGTCCCTTTAAATTATTAACCAATCAGAGGCTGGGGACTCACATATTTCAGCTCGAAGAGGACCTGCCGCGTCAGCTCGATGCGCTTGTGGTTCAGGTACTTGACAGCGACCACATTCCCCTGGAGAAGGAGATGAGAAGGAACGATTGTGACAGGAAATACCAACCATCAATTATGTCTGCAATGAAAGGTCACCGATAAGATGACGGGACCAGCTGTGCCGGATCCTGGAAGTCACCCTCCGAGGAATGACATTTATTACAGCGCCGCTGTACTTCTCTCCTGTTCCCATCATCTCCACCACCCATCCGTCATGATATTCCAACAACATACCTTGTAGTACGCCGTCTTGGCGTAAACCTGGAACTGGCCGTCCATGGTGAGCAGGGAGCCGTAGTTGGAGCCTCTCTGGAGACAAAATGACAAAGATTAGAAGATGAACCCGAGGTGGGATGACCAGGAACACGACACGCTATAGTGGGTGAAATGTTGGGTGAGCTTTATGGACAAAATGTATTGGGGGGTCAGTGATGGGGGGGGGGGGGCAAGGTTCAGCCATGGTTGAGGTATACGAGTGTTGAGGGGTAAGGATAAGAAGCCAAAACAGAACTGGAGAAGAAGCCAGGAAATCAAGCCAGAGAAGATGGAAAGAGAAAGAATGCTTGAGAGGAACTTGGAGTGGCCATGGGGAGGTCTGTGGAATGGCTAAGAGTAAATGGTTGAGAAACCAAGACAGAACCAGAAAAGAGGCCAAGAAACAAAGAAACAACCAGAGAAGAGGCCAAGAAACAATGACACAACCAGAGAAGAGGCCAATAAACCAAGACACAACCAGAGAAGAGGCCAATAAACCAAGACACAACCAGAAGAGAGGCCAAGGAACCAAGACACAACCAGAGAAGAGGCCAATAAACCAAGACACAACCAGAGAAGAGGCCAATAAACCAAGACACAACCAGAAGAGAGGCCAAGGAACCAAGACACAACCAGAGAAGAGGCCAAGAAACCAAAGACACGACCAGAGAAGAGGCCAATAAACCAAGACACAACCAGAGAAGAGGCCAAGAAACCAAGACACAACCAGAGAAGTGGCCAAGAAACCAAGACACAACCAGAGAAGAGGCCAAGAAACCAAAGACACGACCAGAAGAGAGGCCAAGGAACCAAGACACAACCAGAGAAGAGGCCAAGAAACCAAGACACAACCAGAGAAGAGGCCAATAAACCAAGACACAACCAGAAGAGAGGCCAAGGAACCAAGACACAACCAGAGAAGAGGCCAAGAAACCAAAGACACGACCAGAGAAGAGGCCAATAAACCAAGACACAGCCAGAGAAGAGGCCAAGAAACCAAGACACAACCAGAGAAGTGGCCAAGAAACCAAGACACAACCAGAGAAGAGGCCAAGAAACCAAGACACAACCAGAGAAGTGGCCAAGAAACCAAGACACAACCAGAGAAGAGGCCAAGAAACAATGACACAACCAGAGAAGAGGCCAATAAACCAAGACACAACCAGAGAAGAGGCCAATAAACCAAGACACAACCAGAGAAGGGGCCAAGAAACCAAGACAGAACCAGAGAAGAGGCCAAGAAACAAAGACACAACCAGAGAAGATGCCAATAAACCAAGACACAACCAGAAGAGAGGCCAAGGAACCAAGACACAACCAGAGAAGGGGCCAAGAAACCAAGACAGAACCAGAGAAGAGGCCAAGAAACAAAGACACAACCAGAGAAGATGCCAATAAACCAAGACACAACCAGAAGAGAGGCCAAGGAACCAAGACACAACCGGAGAAGAGGCCAAGAAACCAAGACACAACCAGAGAAGAGGCCAAGAAACCAAGACACAACCAGAGAAGAGGCCAAGAAACAAATACACAACCAGAGAAGAGGGCAATTAACCAAGACACAACCAGAGAAGAGGCCAATAAACCAAGACACAACCAGAAGAGAGGCCAAGGAACCAAGACACAACCAGAGAAGAGGCCAATAAACCAAGACACAACCAGAGAAGGGGCCAAGAAACCAAGACACAACCAGAGAAGGGGCCAAGAAACCAAGACACGAATAGAGAAGAGGCCAAGAAACAAAGACACAACCAGAGAAGAGATTAAGAAACCAAGACAGAACCAGAGAAGAGGCCAAGAAACCAAGAAACAAGCAGAGAAGAGGCAAAGAAACAAAGACAAAACCAGAGAAAAGGCCAAGAAACAAAGACACAACCACAGAAGAGGCCAAGAAACCAAGACACGACCACAAAAGAGACCAAGAAACCAAGACACGACCACAAAAGAGGCCAAGAAACCAAGACACAACCACAAAAGAGGCCAAATAACCAAGACACGACCACAAAAGAGGCCAAGAAACCAAGACACGACCACAAAAGAGGCCAAGAAACCAAGACACGACCACAAAAGAGGCCAAGAAACCAAGACACTTCCAGAGAAGAGGCCAAATAACCAAGACACGACCACAAAAGAGGCCAAGAAACCAAGACACGACCACAAAAGAGGCCAAGAAACCAAGACACAACCACAAAAGAGGCCAAGAAACCAAGACTTTTCATGAGCTTGGAAAGCTAGGCAAGGTGAGAAGATATCCAATCCAAGCACTGGACAGAAGAAGAGAGGACACAGGACAATAGAGGAAGTCCGGTAGCCGGAAGGAAGTGGAAAACAGTTGTTGAAGGTAAAGGCAGAGAAACCGAGACAGAACCAAAGACAGGAAAAACAGAAATGAACTTGGGATGAACTTGGGATGAATAATACGATGTCAAGTGAGGATCATCAATTAAATGAATGATAAAGAGGACGCAAGTGGAAAACGGGGTTCAGTCTGAATACGTCTGAGAATGACCCTAATGCCGCACACACACGCTCAGAAATTCCGACAGAAAAAGTCAGATGGGAGCTTTTCATCGGATATTCCGACCGTGTGTACGCCCCATCGGACTTTTTCTGTCAGAATTTCCGACAGATAGAGAGCAGCTTCTCTATTTTTCCATTAAAAATTCCGACAGTTGTTTGCCGGTCATAAGTCAGACGGATATTCCGACGTGAAACATGACTTTGTTGAAACCTTTTATTATAAAACAGATGATATGCAGACATGGAAATACGAAGATCTTCTGTTCATTGAGACAGAGTACAGGTGAAGGTCTAATCCTGAAGGTGAAGGTCTAACCCTGAAGGTGAAGGTCTAATCCTGGAGGTGAAGGTCTAACTCTGAAGGTGAAGGTCTAATCCTAAAGGTAAAGGTCTAATCCTGAAGGTGAAGGTCTAATCCTAAAGGTGAAGGTCTAACCCTGAAGGTGAAGGTCTAACCCTGAAGGTGAAGGTCTAATCCTGAAGGTGAAGGTCTAACCCTGAAGGTGAAGGTCTAATCCTGAAGGTGAAGGTCTAACCCTGAAGGTGAAGGTCTAACCCTGAAGGTGAAGGTCTAACTCTGAAGGTGAAGGTCTAGCCCTGAAGGTGAAGGTCTAATCCTAAAAGTAAAGGTCTAATCCTAAAGGTGAAGGTCTAATCCTAAAAGTAAAGGTCTAATCCTGAAGGTGAAGGTCTAACCCTAAAAGTGAAGGTCTAACTCTGAAGGTGAAGGTCTAATCCTAAAGGTAAAGGTCTAATCCTAAAGGTAAAGGTCTAATCCTAAAGGTGAAGGTCTAACCCTGAAGGTGAAGGTCTAACCCTGAAGGTGAAGGTCTAATCCTGAAGGTGAAGGTCTAACCCTGAAGGTGAAGGTCTAATCCTGAAGGTGAAGGTCTAACCCTGAAGGTGAAGGTCTAACCCTGAAGGTGAAGGTCTAACTCTGAAGGTGAAGGTCTAGCCCTGAAGGTGAAGGTCTAATCCTAAAAGTAAAGGTCTAATCCTGAAGGTGAAGGTCTAACCCTAAAAGTGAAGGTCTAACTCTGAAGGTGAAGGTCTAATCCTAAAGGTAAAGGTCTAATCCTAAAGGTGAAGGTCTAACCCTGAAGGTGAAGGTCTAACCCTGAAGGTGAAGGTCTAATCCTGAAGGTGAAGGTCTAACCCTGAAGGTGAAGGTCTAATCCTGAAGGTGAAGGTCTAACCCTGAAGGTGAAGGTCTAATCCTGAAGGTGAAGGTCTAACCCTGAAGGTGAAGGTCTAACCCTGAAGGTGAAGGTCTAATCCTGAAGGTGAAGGTCTAATCCTGAAGGTGAAGGTCTAACCCAAAAGGTAAAGGTCTAGCCCTAAAGGTGAAGGTCTAACCCAAAAGGTAAAGGTCTAGCCCTGAAGGTAAAGATCTAACCCTGAAGGTGAAGGTCTAACCCAAAAGGTAAAGGTCTAATCCTAAATGTGAAGGTCTAACCCTGAAGGTGAAGGTCTAATCCTGAAGGTGAAGGTCTAATCCTGGAGGTGAAGGTCTAATCCTGAAGGTAAAGGTCTAATCCTGGAGGTGAAGGTCTAACCCTGAAGGTGAAGGTCTAGCCCTGAAGGTGAAGGTCTAATCCTGGAGGTGAAGGTCTAATCCTGGAGGTGAAGGTCTAATCCTAGAGGTGAAGGTCTAATCCTGGAGGTGAAGGTCTAATCCTGGAGGTGAAGGTCTAATCCTGGAGGTGAAGGTCTAATCCTAGAGGTGAAGGTCTAGCCCAAAAGGTAAAGGTCTAGCCCTGAAGGTGAAGGTCTAATCCTGAAGGTGAAGGTCTAATCCTGGAGGTGAAGGTCTAACCCAAAAGGTGAAGGTCTAGCCCTGAAGGTGAAGGTCTAATCCTAAAAGTAAAGGTCTAATCCTGAAGGTGAAGGTCTAACCCTAAAAGTGAAGGTCTAACTCTGAAGGTGAAGGTCTAATCCTAAAGGTAAAGGTCTAATCCTAAAGGTGAAGGTCTAACCCTGAAGGTGAAGGTCTAACCCTGAAGGTGAAGGTCTAATCCTGAAGGTGAAGGTCTAACCCTGAAGGTGAAGGTCTAATCCTGAAGGTGAAGGTCTAACCCTGAAGGTGAAGGTCTAATCCTGAAGGTGAAGGTCTAACCCTGAAGGTGAAGGTCTAACCCTGAAGGTGAATGTCTAATCCTGAAGGTGAAGGTCTAATCCTGAAGGTGAAGGTCTAACCCAAAAGGTAAAGGTCTAATCCTAAATGTGAAGGTCTAACCCTGAAGGTGAAGGTCTAATCCTGAAGGTGAAGGTCTAACCCAAAAGGTAAAGGTCTAATCCTAAATGTGAAGGTCTAACCCTGAAGGTGAAGGTCTAATCCTGAAGGTGAAGGTCTAATCCTGGAGGTGAAGGTCTAATCCTGAAGGTGAAGGTCTAGCCCTGAAGGTGAAGGTCTAATCCTGGAGGTGAAGGTCTAATCCTGGAGGTGAAGGTCTAATCCTAGAGGTGAAGGTCTAATCCTGGAGGTGAAGGTCTAATCCTGGAGGTGAAGGTCTAATCCTAGAGGTGAAGGTCTAGCCCAAAAGGTAAAGGTCTAGCCCTGAAGGTGAAGGTCTAATCCTGGAGGTGAAGGTCTAATCCTGAAGGTGAAGGTCTAACCCAAAAGGTGAAGGTCTAGCCCTGAAGGTGAAGGTCTAATCCTGGAGGTGAAGGTCTAACCCTGAAGGTGAAGGTCTAACCATGAAGGCCACATGTGATCTACAAATGTTTCTAGTAGAGTAAAGTGGATGAGTAGTAGACAATCTCTACAGGCTGGAAGATGGTGGCTTCCCAGGCTGGTTTCAGCCCCGCCCACTTTCTGATCCCACCCTCTCCTTGTCTACACCTGGCATGGGAAGAGAGACTAGAAGAACTATAAAAAGCCTGCTGAATATAGGTGTGGTATATAAACTTCATCTCATAGCACATTGAGGGGGCTTCCTAACCTGAGCTATTCTGAGCCCAAAGAAGGCTCCTGATTGGCTAACACACCCAGATTTCTACGTTGAGCAATGGGGGGTGAACTGCCACACCCAAAACCCTTCGTATTGGCGGTATGGAGGGGGAGGGGTTTGCGCCTGAAGCGGTTACCAAAGACAAGGTGAGTTTGCTGCCGGCGCGGCGCAGGTTCTTCTCCATGTTGCTGGTCTGGATGTCCTCCCAGCGCACTTTCCACAGCTCGGCCGCCAGCTCCTTCTCCAGCCGCAGCTTCCTGGGAGGGAGAGACGGGCCGCCGGTCAATGCCAAGCCTTCAAATATCACCAACACTGAGATAAAATAGTGACCCGGGTCCACCGACCCCAGTGTGTGCACCATCTTCACCCCAGGGACCGGCCCGTCACTGACCCCAGTGTGTGCGCCACCTTCACCCTAGGGACCGGCCCGTCACTGACCCCAGTGTGTGCGCGTGATCTTCACCCCAGGGACCGGCCCGTCACTGACCCCAGTGTGTGCGCGTGATCTTCACCCCAGGGACCGGCCCGTCACTGACCCCAGTGTGTGTGTGTGCGCCACCTTCACCCCAGGGACCGGCCCGTCACTGACCCCAGTGTGTGCGCGTGATCTTCACCCCAGGGACCGGCCCGTCACTGACCCCAGTGTGTGTGTGTGCGCCACCTTCACCCCAGGGACCGGCCCGTCACTGACCCCAGTGTGTGTGTGTGCGCCACCTTCACCCTAGGGACCGGCCCGTCACTGACCCCAGTGTGTGTGTGTGCGCCACCTTCACCCTAGGGACCGGCCCGTCACTGACCCCAGTGTGTGCACCATCTTAACCCTAGGGACCGGCCCGTCACTGACCCCAGTGTGTGCGCGTGATCTTCACCCCAGGGACCGGCCCGTCACTGACCCCAGTGTGTGTGTGTGCGCCACCTTCACCCTAGGGACCGGCCCGTCACTGACCCCAGTGTGTGTGTGTGCGCCACCTTCACCCTAGGGACCGGCCCGTCACTGACCCCAGTGTGTGTGTGTGCGCCACCTTCACCCTAGGGACCGGCCCGTCACTGACCCCAGTGTGTGTGCACCATCTTAACCCTAGGGACCGGCCCGTCACTGACCCCAGTGTGTGCGCGTGATCTTCACCACAGGGACCGGCCCGTCACTGACCCCAGTGTGTGTGTGTGTGTGCGCCACCTTCACCCTAGGGACCGGCCCGTCACTGACCCCAGTGTGTGTGTGTGCGCCACCTTCACCCTAGGGACTGGCCCGTCACTGACCCCAGTGTGTGTGTGTGCGCCACCTTCACCCTAGGGACTGGCCCGTCACTGACCCCAGTGTGTGTGTGTGCGCCACCTTCACCCTAGGGACCGGCCCGTCACTGACCCCAGTGTGTGTGTGTGCGCCACCTTCACCCTAGGGACCGGCCCGTCACTGACCCCAGTGTGTGCGCATGATCTTCACCCCAGGGACCGGCCCGTCACTGACCCCAGTGTGTGCGCCACCTTCACCCCAGGGACCGGCCCGTCACTGACCCCAGTGTGTATGTGTGCGCCACCTTCACCCCAGGGACCGGCCCGTCACTGACCCCAGTGTGTGCGCCACCTTCACCCTAGGGACCGGCCCGTCACTGACCCCAGTGTGTGCACCATCTTAACCCTAGGGACCGGCCCGTCACTGACCCCAGTGTGTATGTGTGCGCCACCTTCACCCCAGGGACCGGCCCGTCACCGACCCCAGTGTGTGCGCCACCTTCACCCCAGGGACCGGCCCGTCACTGACCCCAGTGTGTGCGCGTGATCTTCACCCCAGGGACCGGCCCGTCACTGACCCCAGTGTGTGTGTGTGCGCCACCTTCACCCTAGGGACCGGCCCGTCACTGACCCCAGTGTGTGCGCATGATCTTCACCCCAGGGACCGGCCCGTCACTGACCCCAGTGTGTGCGCCACCTTCACCCCAGGGACCGGCCCGTCACTGACCCCAGTGTGTATGTGTGCGCCACCTTCACCCCAGGGACCGGCCCGTCACCGACCCCAGTGTGTGCGCCACCTTCACCCCAGGGACCGGCCCGTCACTGACCCCAGTGTGTGCGCGTGATCTTCACCCCAGGGACCGGCCCGTCACTGACCCCAGTGTGTGTGTGTGCGCCACCTTCACCCCAGGGACCGGCCCGTCACTGACCCCAGTGTGTGTGTGTGCGCCACCTTCACCCTAGGGACCGGCCCGTCACTGACCCCAGTGTGTGTGTGTGCGCCACCTTCACCCTAGGGACCGGCCCGTCACTGACCCCAGTGTGTGTGTGTGCGCCACCTTCACCCTAGGGACCGGCCCGTCACTGACCCCAGTGTGTGTGCACCATCTTAACCCTAGGGACCGGCCCGTCACTGACCCCAGTGTGTGCGCGTGATCTTCACCACAGGGACCGGCCCGTCACTGACCCCAGTGTGTGTGTGTGCGCCACCTTCACCCTAGGGACCGGCCCGTCACTGACCCCAGTGTGTGTGTGTGCGCCACCTTCACCCTAGGGACCGGCCCGTCACTGACCCCAGTGTGTGTGTGTGCGCCACCTTCACCCTAGGGACCGGCCCGTCACTGACCCCAGTGTGTGTGTGTGCGCCACCTTCACCCTAGGGACCGGCCCGTCACTGACCCCAGTGTGTGCGCATGATCTTCACCCAAGGGACCGGCCCGTCACTGACCCCAGTGTGTGCGCCACCTTCACCCCAGGGACCGGCCCGTCACTGACCCCAGTGTGTATGTGTGCGCCACCTTCACCCCAGGGACCGGCCCGTCACTGACCCCAGTGTGTGCGCATGATCTTCACCCCAGGGACCGGCCCGTCACTGACCCCAGTGTGTATGTGTGCGCCACCTTCACCCCAGGGACCGGCCCGTCACTGACCCCAGTGTGTGCGCCACCTTCACCCTAGGGACCGGCCCGTCACTGACCCCAGTGTGTGCACCATCTTAACCCTAGGGACCGGCCCGTCACCGACCCCAGTGTGTGCGCCACCTTCACCCCAGGGACCGGCCCGTCACTGACCCCAGTGTGTGCGCGTGATCTTCACCCCAGGGACCGGCCCGTCACTGACCCCAGTGTGTGTGTGTGCGCCACCTTCACCCTAGGGACCGGCCCGTCACTGACCCCAGTGTGTGCGCATGATCTTCACCCCAGGGACCGGCCCGTCACTGACCCCAGTGTGTGCGCCACCTTCACCCCAGGGACCGGCCCGTCACTGACCCCAGTGTGTATGTGTGCGCCACCTTCACCCCAGGGACCGGCCCGTCACTGACCCCAGTGTGTGCGCCACCTTCACCCTAGGGACCGGCCCGTCACTGACCCCAGTGTGTGTGTGTGCGCCACCTTCACCCTAGGGACCGGCCCGTCACTGACCCCAGTGTGTGCACCATCTTAACCCTAGGGACCGGCCCGTCACTGACCCCAGTGTGTACGCGTGATCTTCACCCCAGGGACCGGCCCGTCACTGACCCCAGTGTGTGTGTGTGCGCCACCTTCACCCTAGGGACCGGCCCGTCACTGACCCCAGTGTGTGTGTGTGCGCCACCTTCACCCTAGGGACCGGCCCGTCACTGACCCCAGTGTGTGTGCACCATCTTAACCCTAGGGACCGGCCCGTCACTGACCCCAGTGTGTGTGTGTGCGCCACCTTCACCCTAGGGACCGGCCCGTCACTGACCCCAGTGTGTGTGCACCATCTTAACCCTAGGGACCGGCCCGTCACTGACCCCAGTGTGTGCGCGTGATCTTCACCACAGGGACCGGCCCGTCACTGACCCCAGTGTGTGTGTGTGCGCCACCTTCACCCTAGGGACCGGCCCGTCACTGACCCCAGTGTGTGTGTGTGCGCCACCTTCACCCTAGGGACCGGCCCGTCACTGACCCCAGTGTGTGTGTGTGCGCCACCTTCACCCTAGGGACCGGCCCGTCACTGACCCCAGTGTGTGCGCATGATCTTCACCCCAGGGACCGGCCCGTCACTGACCCCAGTGTGTGCGCCACCTTCACCCTAGGGACCGGCCCGTCACTGACCCCAGTGTGTGTGTGTGCGCCACCTTCACCCTAGGGACCGGCCCGTCACTGACCCCAGTGTGTGTGTGTGCGCCACCTTCACCCTAGGGACCGGCCCGTCACTGACCCCAGTGTGTGCACCATCTTAACCCTAGGGACCGGCCCGTCACTGACCCCAGTGTGTGCGCGTGATCTTCACCCCAGGGACCGGCCCGTCACTGACCCCAGTGTGTGTGTGTGCGCCACCTTCACCCTAGGGACCGGCCCGTCACTGACCCCAGTGTGTGTGTGTGCGCCACCTTCACCCTAGGGACCGGCCCGTCACTGACCCCAGTGTGTGTGTGTGCGCCACCTTCACCCTAGGGACCGGCCCGTCACTGACCCCAGTGTGTGCGCATGATCTTCACCCCAGGGACCGGCCCGTCACTGACCCCAGTGTGTGCGCCACCTTCACCCCAGGGACCGGCCCGTCACTGACCCCAGTGTGTATGTGTGCGCCACCTTCACCCCAGGGACCGGCCCGTCACTGACCCCAGTGTGTGCGCCACCTTCACCCTAGGGACCGGCCCGTCACTGACCCCAGTGTGTGCACCATCTTAACCCTAGGGACCGGCCCGTCACTGACCCCAGTGTGTATGTGTGCGCCACCTTCACCCCAGGGACCGGCCCGTCACCGACCCCAGTGTGTGCGCCACCTTCACCCCAGGGACCGGCCCGTCACTGACCCCAGTGTGTGCGCGTGATCTTCACCCCAGGGACCGGCCCGTCACTGACCCCAGTGTGTGTGTGTGCGCCACCTTCACCCTAGGGACCGGCCCGTCACTGACCCCAGTGTGTGCGCATGATCTTCACCCCAGGGACCGGCCCGTCACTGACCCCAGTGTGTGCGCCACCTTCACCCCAGGGACCGGCCCGTCACTGACCCCAGTGTGTATGTGTGCGCCACCTTCACCCCAGGGACCGGCCCGTCACTGACCCCAGTGTGTGCGCCACCTTCACCCTAGGGACCGGCCCGTCACTGACCCCAGTGTGTGCACCATCTTAACCCTAGGGACCGGCCCGTCACTGACCCCAGTGTGTGCGCGTGATCTTCACCCCAGGGACCGGCCCGTCACTAACCCCAGTGTGTGCACCATCTTCACCCCAGGGACCGGCCCGTCACTGACCCCAGTGTGTGCACCATCTTAACCCTAGGGACCGGCCCGTCACTGACCCCAGTGTGCGCGCGTGATCTTCACCCTAGGGACCGGCCCGTCACTGACCCCAGTGTGTGCGCCATCTTCACCCTAGGGACCGGCCCGTCACTGACCCCAGTGTGCGCGCGTGATCTTCACCCCAGGGACCGGCCCGTCACTGACCCCAGTGTGTGCACCATCTTAACCCTAGGGACCGGCCCGTCACTGACCCCAGTGTGCGCGCGTGATCTTCACCCCAGGGACCGGCCCGTCACTGACCCCAGTGTGTGTGTGTGCGCCACCTTCACCCTAGGGACCGGCCCGTCACTGACCCCAGTGTGTGCGCATGATCTTCACCCCAGGGACCGGCCCGTCACTGACCCCAGTGTGTGCGCCACCTTCACCCCAGGGACCGGCCCGTCACTGACCCCAGTGTGTATGTGTGCGCCACCTTCACCCCAGGGACCGGCCCGTCACTGACCCCAGTGTGTGCGCCACCTTCACCCTAGGGACCGGCCCGTCACTGACCCCAGTGTGTGCACCATCTTAACCCTAGGGACCGGCCCGTCACTGACCCCAGTGTGTGCGCGTGATCTTCACCCCAGGGACCGGCCCGTCACTAACCCCAGTGTGTGCACCATCTTCACCCCAGGGACCGGCCCGTCACTGACCCCAGTGTGTGCGCCACCTTCACCCCAGGGACCGGCCCGTCACTGACCCCAGTGTGTGCGCCATCTTCACCCCAGGGACCGGCCCATCACTGACCCCAGTGTGTGCGCCATCTTCACCCCAGGGACCGGCCCGTCACTGACCCCAGTGTGTGCGCCACCTTCACCCTAGGGACCGGCCCGTCACTGACCCCAGTGTGTGTGTGTGCGCCACCTTCACCCTAGGGACCGGCCCGTCACTGACCCCAGTGTGTGTGTGTGCGCCACCTTCACCCCAGGGACCGGCCCGTCACTGACCCCAGTGTGTGCGCCATCCTCACCCTAGGGACCGGCCCGTCACTGACCCCAGTGTGTGTGCGCCACCTTCACCCCAGGGACCGGCCCGTCACTGACCCCAGTGTGTGTGTGTGCGCCACCTTCACCCTAGGGACCGGCCCGTCACTGACCCCAGTGTGTGCGCCACCTTCACCCCAGGGACCGGCCCGTCACTGACCCGTGTGTGCGCGCGTGATCTTCACCCCAGGGACCGGCCCGTCACTGACCCCAGTGTGTGCACCATCTTAACCCTAGGGACCGGCCCGTCACTGACCCCAGTGTGCGCGCGTGATCTTCACCCTAGGGACCGGCCCGTCACTGACCCCAGTGTGTGCGCCATCTTCACCCTAGGGACCGGCCCGTCACTGACCCCAGTGTGCGCGCGTGATCTTCACCCCAGGGACCGGCCCGTCACTGACCCCAGTGTGTGCACCATCTTAACCCTAGGGACCGGCCCGTCACTGACCCCAGTGTGCGCGCGTGATCTTCACCCCAGGGACCGGCCCGTCACTGACCCCAGTGTGTGCGCCATCTTCACCCTAGGGACCGGCCCGTCACTGACCCCAGTGTGTGTGTGCACCATCTTCACCCCAGGGACCGGCCCGTCACTGACCCCAGTGTGTGTGTGCGCCATCTTCACCCCAGGGACCGGCCCGTCACTGACCCCAGTGTGTGTGCCATCTTCACCCTAGGGACCGGCCCGTCACTGACCCCAGTGTGTGCGCCATCTTCACCCTAGGGACCGGCCCGTCACTGACCCCAGTGTGTGCACCACCTTCACCCCAGGGACCGGCCCGTCACTGACCCCAGTGTGTGCGCCACCTTCACCCCAGGGACTGGCCCGTCACTGACCCCAGTGTGTGCGCCACCTTCACCCCAGGGACCGGCCCGTCACTGACCCCAGTGTGTGCACCATCTTCACCCCAGGGACCGGCCCGTCACTGACCCCAGTGTGCGCGCGTGATCTTCACCCCAGGGACCGGCCCGTCACTGACCCCAGTGTGTGCGCCACCTTCACCCCAGGGACCGGCCCGTCACTGACCCCAGTGTGCGCGCCATCTTCACCCTAGGGACCGGCCCGTCACTGACCCCAGTGTGTGCGCGTGATCTTCACCCCAGGGACCGGCCCGTCACTGACCCCAGTGTGTGCGCGCGTGATCTTCACCCCAGGCACCGGCCCGTCACTGACCCCAGTGTGTGTGTGTGCGCCACCTTCACCCCAGGGACCAGCCCGTCACTGACCCCAGTGTGTGCACCATCTTCACCCCAGGGACCGGCCCGTCACTGACCCCAGTGTGTGCGCCACCTTCACCCCAGGGACCGGCCCGTCACTGACCCCAGTGTGTGCGCGTGATCTTCACCCCAGGCACCGGCCCGTCACTGACCCCAGTGTGTGTGTGTGCGCCACCTTCACCCCAGGGACCAGCCCGTCACTGACCCCAGTGTGTGCACCATCTTCACCCCAGGGACCGGCCCGTCACTGACCCCAGTGTGCGCGCGTGATCTTCACCCCAGGGACCGGCCCGTCACTGACCCCAGTGTGTGCGCCACCTTCACCCCAGGGACTGGCCCGTCACTGACCCCAGTGTGTGCGCCACCTTCACCCCAGGGACCGGCCCGTCACTGACCCCAGTGTGCGTGTGATCTTCACCCCAGGGACCGGCCCGTCACTGACCCCAGTGTGCGTGTGATCTTCACCCCAGGGACCGGCCCGTCACTGACCCCAGTGTGTGCGCCACCTTCACCCCAGGGACTGGCCCGTCACTGACCCCAGTGTGTATGTGTGCGCCACCTTCACCCCAGGGACCGGCCCGTCACTGACCCCAGTGTGCGTGTGATCTTCACCCCAGGGACCGGCCCGTCACTGACCCCAGTGTGTGCGCCACCTTCACCCCAGGGACTGGCCCGTCACTGACCCCAGTGTGTATGTGTGCGCCACCTTCACCCCAGGGACCGGCCCGTCACTGACCCAAGTGTGTGCGCATGATCTTCACCCCAGGGACCGGCCCGTCACTGACCCCAGTGTGTATGTGTGCGCCACCTTCACCCCAGGGACCGGCCCGTCACTGACCCCAGTGTGCGCGCCACCTTCGCCCTAGGGACCGGCCCGTCACTGACCCCAGTGTGCGCGCCACCTTCGCCCCAGGGACCGGCCCGTCACTGACCCCAGTGTGCGCGCCACCTTCGCCCCTAACATTCGTCTAACACGATGGTGAGAGCGGCCCTTTGTGATCAATTATAACCCCATTCATGTACACAGGGCTGCCCCCCGGGGGAGGGGTAATTACCCTTTGTGGACCCCGCAGGCAGTGCCAGTCCAAAGTTGGAAGATTGCTCCAGAACAGCGGCCCGGAGCCCCCACGGGAGTCGCACTCGGAAGTCTCCTTTAATCTCCTCTCCGAAGTCATGGCTCTCATGGTAACAAGAATCAGGTCTGCCCAATGACTGCGCCCCCCGGCCCCGCCCCCCCCGCGCCAACCGCGCCGCACCGTCCGGAGAATCGTCTGCTTCAATTAGCAGCTACAAGGCCAAAGCAGGGGAGGGAAGGCGGGTAAAGGGGGGACCCCAGGAAAAGAGTACGGGGGGGGAGAGTACGGGGGGGAAGAAGAGTACAGGGGGGGGAGAGAAGAGTACAGGGGGGGGGAGAAGAGTACAGGGGGGGAGAAGAGTACAGGGGGGGAGAAGAGTACAGGGGGGGGAGAAGAGTACAGGGGGGGAGAAGAGTACAGGGGGGGGAGAAGAGTACAGGGGGGGAGAAGAGTACAGGGGGGGGGAGAAGAGTACAGGGGGGGAGAAGAGTACAAGGGGGAGAAGAGTACGGGGGGGAGAAGAGTATGGGGGGGAGAAGAGTACGGGGGGGGAAGAGTACAGGGGGGGGAGAAGAGTACAGGGGGGGGAGAAGAGTATGGGGGGAGAAGAGTACGGGGGGGAGGAGAAGAGTACAGGGTGGGGGAGAAGAGTACAGGGTGGGGGAGAAGAGTACAGGGGGGGGAGAAGAGTACAAGGGGGGAGAGTACAGGGGGGGGAAGAGTACAGGGGGGGGGAGAAGAGTACAGGGGGGGGAGAAGAGTACAGGGGGGGAGAAGAGTACGGGGGGGAGAAGAGTATTGGGGGGGGGAAGAGTATGGGGGGGAGAAGAGTACGGGGGGGAGAAGAGTATTGGGGGGGGAGAAGAGTACGGGGGGGGTAGAAGAGTACAGGGGGGGGGGAAGAGTACAGGGGGGGGGGAGAGAGTAGGGGGGAGAAGAGTACAGGGGGGAGGAGAAGAGTACAGGGGGGGGAGAAGAGTACAGGGGCAGGGGGGGGGGGGGGAGAGTACAGGGGGGGGAGAAGAGCATGGGGGGAGAAGAGTACGGGGGGGAGGAGAAGAGTACAGGGGGGGGAGAAGAGTACAGGGGGGGAGAAGAGTACAGGGGGGGGGGGGAGAAGAGTACAGGGGGGGGAGAAGAGTACGGGGGGAGAAGAGTACGGGGGGAGAAGAGTACGGAGGGGGGTAGAAGAGTACAGGGGGGAGGAGAAGAGTACAGGGGGAAAAGAGTACAGGGGGGGGGGGGAGAAGAGTACAGGGGGGAGAAGAGTACAGGGGGGGAGAAGAGTACAGGGGGGGGAGAAGAGTATGGGGGGGAGAAGAGTACGGGGGGGGGAGAAGAGTACAGGGGGGGGGAGAAGAGTACGGGGGGAGAAGAGTACTGGGAGGGGGGTAGAAGAGTACAGGGGGGGGGGAGAAGAGTACGGGGGGGGGGGGGAGAAGAGTACGGGGGGGGGAGAAGAGTACAGGGGGGGGGGAGAAGAGTACGGGGGGGAGAAGAGTATGGGGGGAGAAGAGTACGGAGGGGGGGAGAAGAGTACGGGGGGGGGGAGAAGAGTAATGGGAGGGGGGGGTAGAAGAGTACAGGGGGGGGGGGGTAGAAGAGTACAGGGGGGGAGAAGAGTACAGGGGGGGGGAGAAGAGTACGGGGGGGAGAAGAGTATGGATGGGGGAGAAGACGAAGGGGGGGAGAAGAGTACGGGGGGGGAGAAGAGTACAGGGGGGAGAAGACAGGGGGGGGGAGAAGAGTACAGGGGGGAGAAGAGTACAGGGGGGGAGAAGAGTACAGGGGGGGGAGAAGAGGGGGGAGAAGAGTACAGGGGGGGAGAAGAGTGGGGGGGAGAAGAGTACGGGGGGGGAGAAGAAGAGTACAGGGGGGGGGAGAAGAGTACGGGGGGAGAAGAGTACTGGGAGGGGGGTAGAAGAGTACAGGGGGGGGGGAGAAGAGTACGGGGGGGGGGGAGAAGAGTACGGGGGGGGGAGAAGAGTACAGGGGGGGGAGAAGAGTACGGGGGGGAGAAGAGGGGGGGAGAAGTATGGGGGGAGAAGAGTACGGAGGGGGGGAGAAGAGTACGGGGGGGAGAGAAGAGTAATGGGAGGGGGGGTAGAAGAGTACAGGGGGGGGGGTAGAAGAGTACAGGGGGGGAGAAGAGTACAGGGGGGGGAGAAGAGTACGGGGGGGAGAAGAGTATGGGGGGAGAAGAGTACGGAGGGGGGGAGAAGAGTACGGGGGGAGAAGAGTACAGGGGGGAGAAGAGTACAGGGGGGGGAGAAGAGTACAGGGGGGAGAAGAGTACAGGGGGGGAGAAGAGTACAGGGGGGGGAGAAGAGTATGGGGGGGAGAAGAGTACGGGGGGGGGAGAAGAGTACAGGGGGGGGGAGAAGAGTACGGGGGGAGAAGAGTACTGGGAGGGGGGTAGAAGAGTACAGGGGGGGGGGCGAAGAGTACGGGGGGGAGAAGAGTACGGGGGGAGAAGAGTACTGGGAGGGGGGTAGAAGAGTACAGGGGGGGGGGGAAGAAGAGTACGGGGGGGGAGGAGAGTACGGGGGGGGGGAGAGAAGAGTACAGGGGGGGGAGAAGAGTACAGGGGGGGGGGAGAAGAGTACAGGAGGGGGAGAGTACGGGGGGGGGGAAGAGTACAGGGGGGGGGAAGAGTACGGGGGGAGAAGAGTACGGGGGGGGGGGGGAGAGTACGGGGGGGTAGAAGAGTACAGGGGGGGAGAAGAGTACAGGAGGGGGAGAGTACGGGGGGGGGAAGAGTACAGGGGGGGGGGGGAGAGTACGGGGGGAGAAGAGTACGGGGGGGGAGAGTACGGGGGGGTAGAAGAGTACAGGGGGGGAGAAGAGTACAGGGGGGGGGAGAAGAGTACTGGGGGAGAGGAGTACCTGTATATGAAGACGGAGGAGACGGCGATGGCGAGGAGGATGAAACAAATGACGATGGAGGTGACTTCCAGGACAGAGAAGCTGGCTGAGAGACAAGAGAAGAGACAATCACAAGACTCGGCTGCACACCGCGCAAAGGAGAGATCTCACAATTTACACCTCTTCTGCTTTTTTTGCTTTTTTCGGAAAATCGGGAAATTAGTAAAAACTCGGAAATTTGGAATTCTGAATTTCTGAAGTAAAAAAAAAATAAAAAATAAACGAAAGCAACGAATTTTGGAAATTCTAGAAATTCGGAAAGTCAAAAATTTCCGAGCTTTCGAATCTCAAATTTTTCGAAATTTCCAATTGTGTCGTATTTACAGATTGGGGCCATTTTAAAATTAGCATTAAAAGCTATATAATTAATTTTGTGTAATAAATATTGCGAATGGATTCGGAATTTTAAAATGTTGGGCGGTTGGGTTTTAGGGGGATTATTGGAGGGTTGGGGAGTGGGGGGGTTTTGGGGTGTTTTTAATTTCTTTGGCGTATTAAGTACAAAGGCGTAAACGATTGGATGTTGGAGTGGGGTAAGGTAGGGGTTCCGATGTGTAGGGGGTGTAACACCCCTGTGTGTAGTGTGTATAAAAATGTGTAGTGTGTATAAGAGTGTGTAGTGTGTCTACAAAGAGTGTGTAGTGTGTATCTCCCCCTGTGTGTCGTGTGTATAACACTGTGTAGTGTGTATAAACATGTGTAGTGTGTATAAAAATGTGTGTAGTGTGTATACACGCCTGTGTCTGTGTGTATCCAAAAATGTGTAGTGTGTATCCCGAGTGTGTAGTGTGTATACCAATGTGTGTAGTGTGTACACCCACAACCCTATGTGTAGTGTGTCCTCATCCTATCTACGAGTGTGTAGTGTGTATAAAGCCTGTGTGTCTAACATGTGTCGTATCCTCAAAGAGTGTGTAGTGTGTGTAGTGTGTATACCCCCTGTGTAGTGTGTCAAAATCCCATGTGTCGTGTGTATCCCCCTGTGTGTATAAAAGTGTGTCGTGTGTAGTGTGTCGTGTGTATCCAGAGTGTGTATGTGAGTGTATGTGTATAACCGAGGTGTGTAGTGTGTACAAGTGTGTTAGTGTGTAGTGTGTACGTGTGTACAAACCACTGTGTAGTGTGTATTGTGTCGTGTGTATAAAATGTGTCGTGTGTATACCCATGTGTAGTGTGTATAAGTCGTGAGTCTCCCGGTGGTGTCGTGTTATACTCCCCCTGTGTGTCTTCCTAGTGTGTGTGTCTCCCAGATAAGTGTGTAAAGTGTGTCGTGTGTATCAACCGTGTGTATACCCCCAAAGAGTGTGTAGTGTGTCTCCCCTATGTGTCGTGTGACTAAAATGTGTAGTATTGTCTCCCCGTGTGTAGTGTGTATGTGTCGTGTCTATCAATGTATGTGTCTCCCTGTGTGTAGTGTGTATACCCCGTGAGTCGTGTGTCAAATAGTGTGTAGTATCCTCTGTGTATGTGTCTAACCCTGTGTCGTGTGGTACACCCGCGTGTGTGGTGTCTCCCCCCTCGTGTCGTGTGAGTGTGTCATAACCTGTGTCAGTGTGTCACCCCTGTGTGTATAAAAATGTGTAGTGTGTATAGTGTGTCGTGTGTCTCCAAATGTGTCGTGTGTCTCCCAGTGTGTGTGTATAAAAAGTGTGTAGTGTGTATAAACGTGTGTAGTGTATAAAGTAACCCCCGAAACCTGTGTAGTGTGTATAAAATGTGTAGTGTGTACACAAAAGTGTGTTCCCCTCCTGTGTCGTGGTGTCAGTGTGTATAGTGTGTAGTGTGTATACTCCCCAGAGTCGTGTGTAGTGTGTGTGTCGTGTGTCAAAGTCGTGTGTAGTGTGTATACACCGCGTGTGTACTGTGTGTATCCCCTGTGTGTAGTGTGTATAAAAATGTGTAGTGTGTATAAAAATGTGTAGTGTGTATAACACGTGTGTAGTGTGTATCCCACCCACTGTGTGTAGTGTGCGTGTGTAGTGTGTATAAACCTGTGTGTGTGTATAAAGAGTGTGTAGTGTGTATACAAATCTGTGTAGTGTGTATCAAATGTGTAGTGTGTATAAACACTGTGTAGTGTGTCGTGTGTACGTGTACTCCCCAGTGTGTCGTGTGTACCACCCTATGTACAAGTGTGTAGTGTGTATACCGCGAAAAGTGTGTCGTGTGTACCCACGTGTGTACGTGTCTATGTGTAGTGTGTATAACCCTGTGTCTACAGAGTGTGTAGTGTATATCACCAACATGTGTAGTGTGTATACCCCCTGTGTAGAGTGTGTATGAACGTGTGTAGTGTGTATCAAATGTGTGTCGTGTGTATCCCCGTGTGTAGTGTGTATACCCTGTGTGTAGTGTGTATACCCCTGTGTGTAGTGTGTACTCCAATGTGTAGTGTGTATACCCCCCGTGTGTCGTGTGTCTAACACTCAGTGTGTAGTGTGTATAACAAATGTGTGTAGTGTGTATCCCTAAGAGTGTGTAGTGTGTATAAAATGTGTAGTGTGTATACAAAATGTGTGTAGTGTGTATACCAGAGTGTGTCGTGTGTATAAAAATGTGTAGTGTGTATCCCAAGTGTGTAGTGTGTGTATAACAAATGTGTAGTGTGTATAAAATGTGTAGTGTGTATCCCAAGTGTGTGTGTGTAGTGTGTATAAATAAAAATGTGTAGTGTGTATCAGTGTGTGTATAAAAAGTGTGTATGTGTCTAAAAAGTGTGTAGTGTGTATAAAGTGAGTGTGTGTATAAAACTGTGTAGTGTGTCTAAAAATGTGTAGTGTGTACAAACACTGTTATATACAAATTGTAGTGTGTACCTAAAACTGTGTAGTGTGTATAAAAAGTGTGTCACCGAGTGTGTAGTGTATATAACCCTGTGTAGTGTGTATAAAATGTGTAGTGTGTATAACCAGTGTGTAGTGTGTATAAAAAGTGTGTAGTGTGTATATACATGTGTCGTGTGTATAAAAAGTGTGCTAACGAATGTGTAGTGTGTTAACCCCCTAAGAGTGTGTATAAAGAGTGTGTAGTGTATCTAAATGTGTAGTGTGTATAAAAATGTGTAGTGTGTATAAAAAGTGTGTAGTGTGTATAAAATGTGTGTAGTGTGTACACCACCCTGTGTGTAGTGTGTATAAAAATGTGTGTAGTGTGTATAAAAATGTGTGTAGTGTGTATAAAGAATCCCCCTGTGTGTAGTGTGTATACAGTGTGGTCGTGTAGTGTGTATAAAAATGTGTGTAGTGTGTATAAGAGTGTGTAGTACCCTGTGTGTAGTGTGTATCCCCCTGTGCGTGTAGTCTCCCCCGTGTATACACCGTGTGTATCCCCCTTGTGTCGTACAATGTGTAGTGTGTAGTGTGTAGTGTGTCCAAACAAGTGTGTAGTGTTCACCCGTGTGTAGTGTGTATAAAAGTGTGTCGTGTGTATAAAAGTGTGTCGTGTGTCTATACACCCGTGTGTAGTGTGTATAAAGAGTGTGTAGTGTCTATAAAATGTGTAGTGTGTCTACAAATGTCGTAGTGTGTATAAAAAGTCATCCCCACCGAGTGTGTAGTGTATATCTAATGTGTAGTGTGTATACATGTGTCGTGTGTATAAAAGTCAGTGGTATAAAAAGAGTGTGTATAAAAATGTGTAGTGTGTATAAAAAGTGTGTAAAAGAATGTGTAGTGTGTCTAGAGTGTGTATACACCCGAGTGTGTCGTGTATCTCTCCCCTGTGTAGTGTGTCAACCATGTGTAGTGTGTATACCCAGTGTGTAGTGTGTATAAAACTGTGTGTAGTGTGTATAAGAGTGTGTAGTGTGTATACCATGTGTAGTGTGTATAAAAATGTGTTAGTAGTGTGTACGTGTGATCTACCCCCTGTGTGTAGTGTGTACGAGTGTGTAGTGTGTATATCGTGTGTATCAAAATGTGTGTAGTGTGTATCAGAGTGTGTAGTGTCTATAACAATGTGTCGTGTGTATACAAATGTGTAGTGTGTACTAAGTGTGTAGTGTGTATACACCGTGTAGTGTGTATACACCACCTGTGTGTAGTGTGTATAACCGTGTGTCGTGTATCTAACCGTGTAGTGTGTAGTGTGTATACACGTGGTGTAGTGTGTATACAAAGTGTATAGTAGTGTGTCGTGTGTATCAACTATGTACGTAGTGTGTATAAACCGTGTGTGTGCTGTAGAGGTGTGTCCACCCGTGTCGTGTGTATAACCCGTGTAGTGTGTATATAACCGTTGTAGTGTTATTACTTCCCAAAGTAGTGTGTATAAAAAGTGTGTCGTGTGTATACAACCTGTGTAGTGTGTATACCCACCCCTGTGTACAGTATGTACACCCCATATGTTTGTATCCCCCGTAGTGTGTATCCCGTCCAGACATGTGCTAGTGTATATCAACAATGTGTAGTGTATCTCAAAATGTATAAACCGTGTGTACCCCTATGTGTGTATCCAACAGTGTGTAGTGTGTATAACCTGTGTTAATGTGTATACCCCCATTTGTCTGTATTACAAACTTAGTGTATGTATACCCACCGTGTGTCTGTGTATCCCCCAGTTGTGTAGTTGTGTCTAAACCCACGTCGTGTATCTCACACGATTGTATAATAAACCCATATAGTTATATGTCTACCACCGTGTGTCCCTCCATGTGTATATCATATACCTTACTATATATGTGTACTATATACCATGTGTAGTGTGTATCACCCCCTAGTGTCTATCTAACACCGTAGTTGTCTACCCCATATAGTGTATAACCCAAAGGTGATAGTGTGTACCCCTGTGTATACAAATAGTGTATATAAAACAGTATGTTCCCCCTAAAGTGTGTCGTGTGTATACGTGTATATCTTCACGTGTGTATGTTCCCATATACTAGTACACCCTCTATATATCTATATTACACCCCTATACTATATACACCCCCGTAGCCCACTATATTCACCCCCATATATGTATATAACACCCCTATACACCCCGTATATATATACTATATACCCTATATACTATATATACCCCCTATGTATATATCTCCACCCCCATATACAACACCCTAGATTGTATCACCCCACTACCGTATACTATATACACCCCCTATTATACTATATATATACACCCCATCTATATACCACCGTTATACTATTATCCCCAATATACTATATATATACACCCCATATTATACTATATACACCTATATACTATAACAACCCCATACACCCCCCCTATATACTATATACATATAATATACCCCCCTATATACCCCTCCATATACCCCTCTATTTATATATACACACCCATATACTATATACACCCCTCTATACACCCCTCTATATACTATACACACCCCATATACTATATACACCCCCATATACTATATACACCCCCTATATACTATATACACCCCCATATATACTATATACACCTCTATATACTATATACACCCCCATATACTATATACACCCCCACATATACTATATACACCCCCCATATATATATACACCCCCTATATACTATATACACCCCCATATATACACCCCATATATACACCTCTATATACACCCCCTATATACACCCCCATATATACACCCCTATATACATATACACCCCATACTATATACACCCCCATATATACTATATACACCCTCTATATACTATACACACCCCATATACTATATACACCCCCATATACTATATACACCCCCTATATACTATATACACCCCCATATACTATATACACCCCTATATACTATATACACCCCCTATATACTATATACACCCCCTATATACTATATACACCCTCTATATACTATATACACCCCCATATATACTATATACACCCCCTATATACTATATACACCCCCATATACTATATACACCCCCTATATACTATATACACCCCTATATACTATATACACCCTCTATATACTATATACACCCCCATATACTATATACACCCCCATATACTATATACACCCCCTATATACTATATACACCCCTCTATATACTATATACACACCCCATATACTATATACACCCATATACTATATACACCCCCTATATACTATATACACCCCCATATACTATATACACCCCCTATATACCCCTCCATATACTATATACACCTCTATATACACCCTCTATATACTATACACACCCCATATACTATATACACCCCCTATATACTATATACACCCCCATATATACTATACACACCCCCATATACTATATACACCCCCATATACACATGGAGAAGATTAGCCCCGCCCCCTCTTACTTTTCATGCACTCCGGGTTGCTGTTGTCGAATCCGCAGGGCGGGACATCCTTGGGCGCCGCCCCTCCCGGCCAGTGGATCTCCCTCCCCCGCACCCGGACGATGCTCCTCTGGGTCCCGTTGTAATTGGCCACCACCTGCGAGAGATTGAGGGTCACCTGTCAGAGCCAATCACCGTCCGGGGTCCAGAGCCCCGCCCCCCCCTGCCCCCATCACCTCACCTGAAAGTCTCCGCCCGTCTCCGAGAGGTCCCACAGCGAGTAGTCGTTCTCCCGGTCCCCGTTGTCGTCCACCCTCAGGAATCCCGACACCCCTGTCAATGGAGGATCACAAGTAGGGAAGGGTTCTTTACAGTAAGAGCAGAGGGAAGGGTTCCTTACAGTAAGAGCAGAGGGAAGGGTTCCTTACAGTAAGAGCAGGTGGAAGGGTTCTTTACAGTAAGAGCAGGTGGAAGGGTTCTTTACAGTAAGAGCAGAGGGAAGGGTTCCTTACAGTAAGAGCAGAGGGAAGGGTTCCTTACAGTAAGAGCAGGTGGAAGGGTTCTTTACAGTAAGAGCAGAGGGAAGGGTTCTTTACAGTAAGAGCAGAGGGAAGGGTTCTTTACAGTAAGAGCAGAGGGAAGGGTTCTTTACAGTAAGAGCAGAGGGAAGGGTTCTTTACAGTAAGAGCAGAGGGAAGGGTTCCTTACAGTAAGAGCAGGTGGAAGGGTTCTTTACAGTAAGAGTGAAAAAAAGGGTTCTTTACAGTAAGAGCAGAGGGAAGGGTTCCTTACAGAAAGAGCAGAGGGAAAGGTTCCTTACAGAAAGATCAGGTGGAAGGGTTCTTTACAGTAAGAGCAGAGGAAAGGGTTCCTTACAGAAAGAGCAGGTGGAAGGGTTCTTTACAGTAAGAGCGAAAAAAGGGTTCTTTACAGTAAGAGCAGATGGAAGGGTTCCTTACAGTAAGAGCAGATGGAAGGGTTCTTTACAGTAAGAGCAGAGGGAAGGGTTCCTTACAGAAAGAGTAGGTGGAAGGGTTCTTTACAGTAAGAGCGAAAAAAGGGTTCTTTACATTAAGAGCAGATGGAAGGGTTCCTTACAGTAAGAGCGAATAGAATGGTTCCTTACAGAAAGAGCAGAGGGAAAGGTTCCTTACAGAAAGATCAGGTGGAAGGGTTCTTTACAGTAAGAGCAGAGGAAAGGGTTCCTTACAGAAAGAGCAGGTGGAAGGGTTCTTTACAGTAAGAGCAGAGGAAAGGGTTCCTTACAGAAAGAGCAGGTGGAAGTGTTCCTTACAGTAGTAGCGAAAAAAAGGGTTCTTTACAGTAAGAGCAGATAGAAGGGTTCTTTACAGTAAGAGCAGATGGGAGGGTTCTTTACAGCAAGAGCGAATAGAATGGTTCCTTACAGTAGGAGCAAATAGAAGGGTTCTTTACAGTAAGAGCAGATGGAAGGGTTCCTTACAGTAAGAGCAGGTGGAAGGGTTCTTTACAGTAAGAGCAGGTGGAAGGGTTTTTTACAGTAAGAGCAGAGGGAAGGGTTCCTTACAGTAAGAGCAGGTGGAAGGGTTCTTTACAGTAAGAGCAGATGGAAGGGTTCTTTACAGTAAGAGCAGATGGAAGGATTCTTTACAGTAAGAGCAGAGGGAAGGGTTCCTTACAGTAAGAGCAGGTGGAAGGGTTCTTTACAGCAAGAGCGAATAGAATGGTTCCTTACAGTAGGAGCAAATAGAAGGGTTCTTTACAGTAAGAGCAGATGGAAGGGTTCCTTACAGTAAGAGCAGGTGGAAGGGTTCTTTACAGTAAGAGCAGGTGGAAGGGTTCTTTACAGTAAGAGTGAAAAAAAGGGTTCTTTACAGTAAGAGCAGAGGGAAGGGTTCCTTACAGAAAGAGCAGAGGGAAAGGTTCCTTACAGAAAGATCAGGTGGAAGGGTTCTTTACAGTAAGAGCAGAGGAAAGGGTTCCTTACAGAAAGAGCAGGTGGAAGGGTTTTTTACAGTAAGAGCAGAGGGAAGGGTTCCTTACAGTAAGAGCAGGTGGAAGGGTTCTTTACAGTAAGAGCAGATGGAAGGGTTCTTTACAGTAAGAGCAGATGGAAGGATTCTTTACAGTAAGAGCAGAGGGAAGGGTTCCTTACAGTAAGAGCAGGTGGAAGGGTTCTTTACAGCAAGAGCGAATAGAATGGTTCCTTACAGTAGGAGCAAATAGAAGGGTTCTTTACAGTAAGAGCAGATGGAAGGGTTCCTTACAGTAAGAGCAAATAAGAGGGTTATTTACAGTAAAAAGTATCTGTAAAAACAAAATGTTCTTTACATGAAGAAGGTGGGAAGGGTTTCCTTACAGTAAGAGCAATAAAAAAGGTTTGTTATAATAGGTGATAGAGAAGGAGGGGGAGGGGTAAATATGGTGGGAAGGGTTCTTTACAAAGAATGCTCTTTATAGTAGGAAAGGAGGGGGAGGGATTTCCTGACAGTTGTGCTGCTTCCTCCTCTGGCGGCACGGAAGGGGTTAAGCAGCGATGGTGATGCACATCCATGGCGGCGGCGGCGCGTCACAGGAGCGCTCTGCGAGCGAGCGGATTGGTCAGTGGGAACCACATAATGAGGGAAAATTACCCCCTAAATGGGATCATTATCCCGATAATAGGGGGAGGGGGGGTGTCGCACAGTCACATTCATAACGCACATCTTATGTAAAGGGGGGGAGGGGCTCCGGACAAAACAGAAACCCCTCCTCCTCCGCAAAATGTACAGCGCCTGGAAAAAGTATTCATACCCCTAGAAACTTCCCCACATGGAAGGAAAATGATAAATGATACAAATAAATATGTGAAAAGTGTGGGGGGAGGGGAGGGGCATTTGTATGGCGCCCCCCTTTACTCTGATAAACAGGAGGAAGGTAGTCGTTGTCAGATAAGAGGAGTAAGGTAGTCGTTGTCAGATAAGAGAAGGAAGGTAGTCGTTGTCAGATAAGAGGAGGAAGGTAGTCGTTGTCAGATAAGAGGAGGAAGGTAGTCGTTGTCAGATAAGAGGAGGAAGGTAGTCGTTGTCAGATAAGAGGAGGAAGGTAGTCGTTGTCAGATAGGAGGAGGAAGGTAGTCGTTGTCAGATAAGAGGAGGAAGGTAGTCGTTGTCAGATAGGAAGGAGGAGGTTGTCAAGGAAGGAAGGTAGTCGTTGTCAGATAAGAGAAGGAAGGTAGTCGTTGTCAGATAAGAGAAGGAAGGTAGTCGTTGTCAGATAAGAGGAGGAAGGTAGTCGTTGTCAGATAAGAGGAGGAAGGTAGTCGTTGTCAGATAAGAGGAGGAAGGTAGTCGTTGTCAGATAACAGAAGGAAGGTAGTCATCGTCAGATAAGAGGAGGAAGGTAGTCGTTGTCAGATAAGAGGAGGAAGGTAGTCGTTGTCAGATAAGAGGAGGAAGGTAGTCGTTGTCAGATAGGAGGAGGAAGGTAGTCGTTGTCAGATAAGAGGAGGAAGGTAGTCGTAGTCAGATAAGAGAAGGAAGGTAGTCGTAGTCAGATAAGAGGGGGAAGGTAGTCGTTGTCAGATAACAAAGGGAAGGTAGTCGTTGTCAGATAAGAGGAGGAAGGTAGTCGTTGTCAGATAAGAGAAGGAAGGTAGTCGTACTCAGATAAGAGGAGGAAGGTAGTCGTTGTCAGATAAGAGGAGGAAGGTAGTCGTCGTCAGATAAGAGAAGGAAGGTAGTCGTAGTCAGATAAGAGGAGGAAGGTAGTCGTTGTCAGATAAGAGAAGGAAGGTAGTCGTTGTCAGATAAGAGAAGGAAGGTAGTCGTTGTCAGATAAGAGGAGGAAGGTAGTCGTTGTCAGATAAGAGGAGGAAGGTAGTCGTTGTCAGATAACAGAAGGAAGGTAGTCGTTGTCAGATAAGAGAAGGAAGGTAGTCGTTGTCAGATAAGAGAAGGAAGGTAGTCGTACTCAGATAACAGAAGGAAGGTAGTCGTTGTCAGATAGGAGGAGGAAGGTAGTCGTTGTCAGATAAGAGGAGGAAGGTAGTCGTTGTCAGATAGGAGGAGGAAGGTAGTCGTTGTCAGATAAGAGGAGGAAGGTAGTCGTTGTCAGATAAGAGGAGGAAGGTAGTCGTTGTCAGATAGGAGGAGGAAGGTAGTCGTTGTCAGATAAGAGGAGGAAGGTAGTCGTTGTCAGATAAGAGGAGGAAGGTAGTCGTTGTCAGATAGGAGGAGGAAGGTAGTCGTTGTCAGATAAGAGGAGGAAGGTAGTCGTTGTCAGATAAGAGGAGGAAGGTAGTCGTTGTCAGATAGGAGGAGGAAGGTAGTCATTGTCAGATAAGAGGAGGAAGGTAGTCGTTGTCAGATAAGAGGAGGAAGGTAGTCGTTGTCAGATAAGAGGAGGAAGGTAGTCGTTTTTAGATAACAGAAGGAAGGTAGTCATCGTCAGATAAGAGGAGGAAGGTAGTCGTTGTCAGATAAGAGGAGGAAGGTAGTCGTTGTCAGATAAGAGGAGGAAGGTAGTCGTAGTCAGATAAGAGGGGGAAGGTAGTCGTTGTCAGATAACAAAGGGAAGGTAGTCGTTGTCAGATAAGAGGAGGAAGGTAGTCGTTGTCAGATAAGAGAAGGAAGGTAGTTGTACTCAGATAAGAGGAGGAAGGTAGTCGTTGTCAGATAAGAGGAGGAAGGTAGTCGTTGTCAGATAGGAGGAGGAAGGTAGTCGTTGTCAGATAAGAGAAGGAAGGTAGTCGTTCAGATAAGAGGAGGAAGGTAGTCGTTGTCAGATAACAGAAGGAAGGTAGTCGTTGTCAGATAAGAGAGGAAGGTAGTCGTTGTCAGATAGGAGAGAAGGAAGGTAGTCAGAGAGGGAAGGTAGTCGTTGTCAGATAAGAGGAGGAAGGTAGTCGTTGTCAGATAAGAGAAGGAAGGTAGTCGTTGTCAGATAAGAGGAGGAAGGTAGTCGTTGTCAGATAAGGAGGAAGGTAGTCGTTGTCAGATAGGAGGAGGTAGTCGTTGTCAGATAGGAGGAGGAAGGTAGTCGTTGTCAGATAAGAGGAGGAAGGTAGTCGTTGTCAGATAGGAGGAGGAAGGTAGTCGTTGTCAGATAAGAGGAGGAAGGTAGTCGTTGTCAGATAAGGAGGAGGAAGGTAGTAAGAGGAGGAAGGTAGTCGTTGTCAGATAAGAGGAGGAAGGTAGTCGTTGTCAGATAAGAGGAGGAAGGTAGTCGTTGTCAGATAGGAGGAGGAAGGTAGTCGTTGTCAGATAAGAGGAGGAAGGTAGTCGTTGTCAGATAAGAGGAGGAAGGTAGTCGTTGTCAGATAAGAGGAGGAAGGTAGTCGTTGTCAGATAGGAGGAGGAAGGTAGTCGTTGTCAGATAAGAGGAGGAAGGTAGTCGTTGTCAGATAAGAGGAGGAAGGTAGTCGTTGTCAGATAAGGAGGAGGAAGGTAGTCGTTGTCAGATAAGAGGAGGAAGGTAGTCGTTGTCAGATAGGAGGAGGAAGGTAGTCGTTGTCAGATAAGAGGAGGAAGGTAGTCGTTGTCAGATAAGAGGAGGAAGGTAGTCGTTGTCAGATAAGAGGAGGAAGGTAGTCGTTGTCAGATAAGAGGAGGAAGGTAGTCGTTGTCAGATAGGAGGAGGAAGGTAGTCGTTGTCAGATAAGAGGAGGAAGGTAGTCGTTGTCAGATAAGAGGAGGAAGGTAGTCGTTGTCAGATAAGAGGAGGAAGGTAGTCGTTGTCAGATAAGAGGAGGAAGGTAGTTGTACTCAGATAAGAGGAGGAAGGTAGTCGTTGTCAGATAAGAGGAGGAAGGTAGTCGTTGTCAGATAGGAGGAGGAAGGTAGTCGTTGTCAGATAAGAGGAGGAAGGTAGTCGTTGTCAGATAAGAGGAGGAAGGTAGTTGTACTCAGATAAGAGGAGGAAGGTAGTCGTTGTCAGATAAGAGGAGGAAGGTAGTCGTTGTCAGATAAGAGGAGGAAGGTAGTCGTTGTCAGATAAGAGGAGGAAGGTAGTCGTAGTCAGATAAGAGGGGGAAGGTAGTCGTTGTCAGATAACAAAGGGAAGGTAGTCGTTGTCAGATAAGAGGAGGAAGGTAGTCGTTGTCAGATAAGAGAAGGAAGGTAGTCGTACTCAGATAAGAGGAGGAAGGTAGTCGTTGTCAGATAAGAGGAGGAAGGTAGTCGTCGTCAGATAAGAGAAGGAAGGTAGTCGTAGTCAGATAAGAGGAGGAAGGTAGTCGTTGTCAGATAACAGAAGGAAGGTAGTCGTTGTCAGATAAGAGAAGGAAGGTAGTCGTTGTCAGATAAGAGAAGGAAGGTAGTCATACGCAGATAACAGAAGGAAGGTAGTCGTTGTCAGATAGGAGGAGGAAGGTAGTCGTTGTCAGATAAGAGGAGGAAGGTAGTCGTTGTCAGATAGGAGGAGGAAGGTAGTCGTTGTCAGATAAGAGGAGGAAGGTAGTCGTTGTCAGATAAGAGGAGGAAGGTAGTCGTTGTCAGATAGGAGGAGGAAGGTAGTCGTTGTCAGATAAGAGGAGGAAGGTAGTCGTTGTCAGATAGGAGGAGGAAGGTAGTCGTTGTCAGATAAGAGGAGGAAGGTAGTCGTTGTCAGATAAGAGGAGGAAGGTAGTCGTTGTCAGATAAGAGGAGGAAGGTAGTCGTTGTCAGATAGGAGGAGGAAGGTAGTCGTTGTCAGATAAGAGGAGGAAGGTAGTCGTTGTCAGATAGGAGGAGGAGGTAGTCGTTGTCAGATAAGAGGAGGAAGGTAGTCGTTGTCAGATAAGAGGAGGAAGGTAGTCGTTGTCAGATAGGAGGAGGAAGGTAGTCGTTGTCAGATAAGAGGAGGAAGGTAGTCGTTGTCAGATAAGAGGAGGAAGGTAGTCGTTGTCAGATAGGAGGAGGAAGGTAGTCGTTGTCAGATAAGAGGAGGAAGGTAGTCGTTGTCAGATAGGAGGAGGAAGGTAGTCGTTGTCAGATAAGAGGAGGAAGGTAGTCGTTGTCAGATAAGAGGAGGAAGGTAGTCGTTGTCAGATAAGGAGGAGGAAGGTAGTCGTTGTCAGATAAGAGGAGGAAGGTAGTCGTTGTCAGATAAGAGGAGGAAGGTAGTCGTTGTCAGATAGGAGGAGGAAGGTAGTCGTTGTCAGATAAGAGGAGGAAGGTAGTCGTTGTCAGATAAGAGGAGGAAGGTAGTCGTACTCAGATAACAGAAGGAAGGTAGTCGTTGTCAGATAAGAGGAGGAAGGTAGTCGTTGTCAGATAAGAGGAGGAAGGTAGTCGTACTCAGATAAGAGGAGGAAGGTAGTCGTTGTCAGATAAGAGGAGGAAGGTAGTCGTTGTCAGATAGGAGGAGGAAGGTAGTCGTTGTCAGATAAGAGGAGGAAGGTAGTCGTTGTCAGATAAGAGGAGGAAGGTAGTCGTTGTCAGATAAGAGGAGGAAGGTAGTCGTTGTCAGATAAGAGGAGGAAGGTAGTCGTACTCAGATAACAGAAGGAAGGTAGTCGTTGTCAGATAAGAGGAGGAAGGTAGTCGTACTCAGATAACAGAAGGAAGGTAGTCGTTGTCAGATAAGAGGAGGAAGGTAGTCGTTGTCAGATAAGAGGAGGAAGGTAGTCGTTGTCAGATAACAGAAGGAAGGTAGTCGTTGTCAGATAAGAGGAGGAAGGTAGTCGTTGTCAGATAACAGAGGAAGGAGTCGTTGTCAGGTAGTCGTTGTCAGATAAGAGGAGGAAGGGAGGAGGAAGGTAGTCGTTGTCAGATAAGAGGAGGAAGGTAGTTGTTGTCAGATAAGAGGAGGAAGGTAGTCGTACTCAGATAAGAGGAGGAAGGTAGTCGTTGTCAGATAAGAGGAGGAAGGTAGTCGTTGTCAGATAGGAGGAGGAAGGTAGTCGTTGTCAGATAAGAGGAGGAAGGTAGTTGTTGTCAGATAAGAGGAGGAAGGTAGTCGTACTCAGATAAGAGGAGGAAGGTAGTCAGAAGGAAGGTAGTCGTTGTCAGATAAGAGGAGGAAGGTAGTCGTAGATAAGAGGAGGAGGTAGTCTCAGATAACAGAAGGAAGGTAGTCGTTGTCAGATAAGAGGAGGAAGGTAGTCGTTGTCAGATAAGAGGAGGAAGGTAGTCGTTGTCAGATAAGAGGAGGAAGGTAGTCGTTGTCAGATAAGAGGAGGAAGGTAGTCAGAAGGAAGGTAGTAAGAGGAGGAAGGTAGTCGTTGTCAGATAAGAGGAGGAAGGTAGTCGTTGTCAGATAAGAGGAGGAAGGTAGTCGTTGTCAGATAAGAGGAGTAAAGTAGTCGTTGTCAGATAAGAGGAGGAAAGTAGTCGTTGTCAGATAAGAGGAGGAAGGTAGTCGTTGTCAGATAAGAGGAGGAAGGTAGTCGTTGTCAGATAAGAGGAGGAAGGTAGTCGTTGTCAGATAACAGAAGGAAGGTAGTCGTTGTCAGATAAGAGGAGGAAGGTAGTCGTTGTCAGATAACAGAAGGAAGGTAGTCGTTGTCAGATAAGAGGAGGAAGGTAGTCGTACTCAGATAAGAGGAGGAAGGTAGTCGTTGTCAGATAAGAGGAGGAAGGTAGTCGTACTCAGATAAGAGGAGGAAGGTAGTCGTACTCAGATAAGAGGGGGAAGGTAGTCGTACTCAGATAAGAGGAGGAAGGTAGTCGTTGTCAGATAGGAGGAGGAAGGTAGTCGTTGTCAGATAAGAGGAGGAAGGTAGTCGTTGTCAGATAAGAGGAGGAAGGTAGTCGTTGTCAGATAAGAGGAGGAAGGTAGTCATACTCAGATAAGAGGAGGAAGGTAGTCGTACTCAGATAAGAGGAGGAAGGTAGTCGTTGTCAGATAAGAGGAGGAAGGTAGTCGTACTCAGATAAGAGAAGGAAGGTAGTCGTTGTCAGATAAGAGGAGGAAGGTAGTCATTGTCAGATAAGAGGAGGAAGGTAGTCGTACTCAGATAAGAGGAGGAAGGTAGTCGTTGTCAGATAAGAGGAGGAAGGTAGTCGTTGTCAGATAAGAGGAGGAAGGTAGTCGTACTCAGATAAGAGGAGGAAGGTAGTCGTTGTCAGATAGGAGGAGGAAGGTAGTCGTTGTCAGATAAGAGGAGGAAGGTAGTCGTTGTCAGATAACAGAAGGAAGGTAGTCGTTGTCAGATAACAGAAGGAAGGTAGTCGTTGTCAGATAAGAGGAGGAAGGTAGTCGTTGTCAGATAAGAGGGGGTTGTCAGATAAGAGGAGGAAGGTAGTCGTTGTCAGATAAGAGGAGGAAGGTAGTCGTTGTCAGATAGGAGGAGGAAGGTAGTCGTTGTCAGATAAGAGGAGGAAGGTAGTCGTTGTCAGATAGGAGGAGGAAGGTAGTCGTTGTCAGATAAGAGAAGGAAGGTAGTCGTTGTCAGATAAGAGGAGGAAGGTAGTCGTTGTCAGATAAGAGGAGGAAGGTAGTCGTTGTCAGATAAGAGGAGGAAGGTAGTCGTTGTCAGATAGGAGGAGGAAGGTAGTCGTTGTCAGATAACAGAAGGAAGGTAGTCGTTGTCAGATAAGAGGAGGAAGGTAGTCGTTGTCAGATAAGAGGAGGAAGGTAGTCGTTGTCAGATAAGAGGAGGAAGGTAGTCGTTGTCAGATAGGAGGAGGAAGGTAGTCGTTGTCAGATAAGAGGAGGAAGGTAGTCGTTGTCAGATAAGAGGAGGAAGGTAGTCGTTGTCGGATAAGAGGAGGAAGGTAGTCGTTGTCAGATAAGAGGAGGAAGGTAGTCGTTGTCAGATAAGAGGAGGAAGGTAGTCGTTGTCGGATAAGAGGAGGAAGGTAGTCGTACTCAGATAAGAGGAGGAAGGTAGTCGTACTCAGATAAGAGGAGGAAGGTAGTCGTACTCAGATAAGAGGAGGAAGGTAGTCGTACTCAGATAACAGAATGAACACACCAGAATTTTCTGCTTTTTTTGTTTTCTTTCTATTTGCCTCGGATGAATCCCGCTGAGGACAAATCCTTTAAGTGTCGCCGCTGTCCGCAGTCAGCGCCGCCCGCCGCCTCTCTTTCTCGGTCTCACGCGGCTCGGGGGATGATGGAATATCGGAAGGATTATTTGTAATTAAACGGCGCCGCTCATATTTTTCATTCTTACATTTGCCTGGGGAAATTTCGCTGCTCCAGCAAAAGCGGCCGCTCGGTGGAACGGTACCCGGGGGGGTGGGGGGGTTGGTCGCTCGGTGGAACGTACCCGGGGGGGTGGGGGGTTGGTTGCTCGGTGGAACGGTACCCGGGGGGGTGGGGGGGTTGGTCGCTCGGTGGAACGGTACCCGGGGGGGTGGGGGGGTTGGTCGCTCGGTGGAACGGTACCCGGGGGGGTGGGGGGGTTGGTCGCTCGGTGGAACGGTACCCGGGGGGGTGGGGGGTTGGTCGCTCGGTGGAACGGTACCCGGGGGGTGGGGGGTTGGTCGCTCGGTGGAACGGTACCCGGGGGGTGGGGGGTTGGTCGCTCGGTGGAACGGTACCCGGGGGGTGGGGGGTTGGTCGCTCGGTGGAACGGTACCCGGGGGGTGGGGGGTTGGTCGCTCGGTGGAACGGTACCCGGGGGGTGGGGGGTTGGTCGCTCGGTGGAACGGTACCCGGGGGGGTGGGGGGTTGGTCGCTCGGTGGAACGGTACCGGGGGGTGGGGGGGTTGGTCGCTCGGTGGAACGGTACCCGGGGGGGTGGGGGGTTGGTCGCTCGGTGGAACGGTACCCGGGGGGTGGGGGGTTGGTCGCTCGGTGGAACGGTACCCGGGGGGGGGGGGGGGTTGGTTGCTCGGTGGAACGGTACCCGGGGGGGGGTGGGGGGTTGGTCGCTCGGTGGAACGGTACCCGGGGGGTGGGGGGTTGGTCGCTCGGTGGAACGGTACCCGGGGGGTGGGGGGTTGGTCGCTCAGTGGAACGGTACCCGGGGGGGGGTGGGGGGTTGGTCGCTCGGTGGAACGGTTCCCGGGGGGGTGGGGGGTTGGTCGCTCGGTGGAACGGTTCCCGGGGGGGGAGTGGGGGGTTGGTCGCTCGGTGGAACGGTACCCGGGGGTGGGGGGGTTGGGTCGCTCGGTGGAACGGTACCGGGGGGGTGGGGGGTTGGTCGCTCAGTGGAACGGTACCCGGGGGGGGTGGGGGGTTGGTCGCTCGGTGGAACGGTTCCCGGGGGGGTGGGGGGTTGGTCGCTCGGTGGAACGGTACCCGGGGGGTGGGGGGTTGGTCGCTCGTGGAACGGTACCCGGGGGGTGGGGGGTTGGTCGCTCGGTGGAACGGTACCCGGGGGGGTGGGGGGTTGGTCGCTCGGTGGAACGGTACCCGGGGGGGTGGGGGGGTTGGTCGCTCGGTGGAACGGTACCCGGGGGGGGTGGGGGGTTGGTCGCTCGGTGGAACGGTACCCGGGGGGTGGGGGGTTGGTCGCTCGGTGGAACGGTACCCGGGGGGGGTGGGGGGTTGGTCGCTCGGTGGAACGGTACCCGGGGGGGGGTGGGGGGTTGGTTGCTCGGTGGAACGGTACCCGGGGGGGGGGGGGGGGGGTTGGTCGCTCGGTGGAACGGTACCCGGGGGGTGGGGGGTTGGTCGCTCGGTGGAACGGTACCCGGGGGGGGTGGGGGGGGTTGGTCGCTCAGGTGGAACGGTACCCGGGGGGGGTGGGGGGTTGGTCGCTCGGTGGAACGGTTCCCGGGGGGGTGGGGGGTTGGTCGCTCGGTGGAACGGTTCCCGGGGGGGGAGTGGGGGGTTGGTCGCTCGGTGGAACGGTACCCGGGGGGGTGGGGGGTTGGTCGCTCGGTGGAACGGTACCCGGGGGGTGGGGGGTTGGTCGCTCAGTGGAACGGTACCCGGGGGGGGGGGGTGGTCGGGGTACCCGGGGGGGTGGTCGCTCGGTGGAACGGTTCCCGGGGGGGTGGGGGGTTGGTCGCTCGGTGGAACGGTTCCCCGGGGGGGGAGTGGGGGGTTGGTCGCTCGGTGGAACGGTACCCGGGGGGTGGGGGGTTGGTCGCTCGGTGGAACGGTACCCGGGGGGGGGGGGTGGGGGGTTGGTGGGGGGTTGGTCGCTCGGTGGAACGGTTCCCGGGGGGGTGGGGGGTTGGTCGCTCGGTGGACCCGGGGGGGGAGTGGGGGGTTGGTCGGGGGGGGTGGGGGGTTGGTCGCTCGGTGGAACGGTACCCGGGGGGGGTGGGGGGTTGGTCGCTCGGTGGAACGGTTGGGGGGTTGGTCCCGGGGGGGGGGGGGGAGTGGGGGGTTGGTCGCTCGGTGGAACGGTTCCCGGGGGGGGAGTGGGGGGGTTGGTCGCTCGGTGGAACGGTACCCGGGGGGGTGGGGGGTTGGTCGCTCGGTGGAACGGTTCCCGGGGGGGGAGTGGGGGGTTGGTCGCTCGGTGGAACGGTTCCCGGGGGGGGAGTGGGGGGTTGGTCGCTCGGTGGAACGGTACCCGGGGGGGTGGGGGGTTGGTCGCTTCACTTCATCTCATATTTCTATATCTTGCCTATGGGAGGGTGGAGCGGATTTCTCATGAGTTACTGTACTGAGGGCACAACGCCAGGTTCCTGCTCCCCCTGCCCATTTATTGCCCCCCCCCCCGGTGCACGCTCTCCTCAATGCCCCAGGTAGGCTCTATTTCTGCCACTGTGTGAGTATAGGGAGAGGCGACACAGGAATCGCACTAATACAGAGTGTTGTGACTGAGCAGAGAAGTGGGAATTCAGTGATCTCTGGGTTTAGTGATCCCAGATCAGGATCCAGAGTCTGGAGGCTTCAAAGAGTCTTGTGTGGGATGAAGCCTTCAGTCCTGTGTCCGGGTCTTTAAAGAGTCTTGGCTAAGATGAAGCATTTAGTCCCGTGTCCGGGTCTTAGTCTTAGGTAGAATGAAGCCTTCAGTCCTTAATCCAGGTCTTTACCGAGTCTTAGTTGGGATGAAGCCCTTGGTCCTGTGTCCAGGTCCTCAAGGAGTCTTTAGTAGGATGAAGCCTTCAGCCCTGTTTCTGGGTCTTCAAAGAGCCTTGGGTGGGACAAAGCCTCCAGTCCTGTGTCCAGGTCCTCAAAGATTCTTAGATGGGTCGAAGCCTTCAGTCTTCTGTCAAGGTCTTTAGAGTCTTAGGTGGGACAAAGCTATCAGTACTGTGTCCAGGTCTTCAAAGAGTCTTGGGTAGGACGAAACCTACAGTCCTGTATCCAAGTCTTCAAGGAGTCTTAGCTGGGATGAAGAGACAGTTCTCCATGCTGGAAGAGAGATTCCATGTCCAGTAGCCTGAGAGAGTTGGGACAGATGAGTTTTGGAGACTGAGAGAGCCAGGACAACTAGACGAGTTCAGGGAACTGAGGGGATCAGGAAGTCTCAGAGGAGTGAGAAAGCCCAGGGTGTCAGGAGAACCCCTACCGAGAGGCCAGGAGTGGGCCTGTGCTGCAGGTAGCAACAAGTGCACGTTTGCACTGAGCATACTGACATCTGGAACTACAGTGGCCGCAGGGGGCAGCGAGTATCCACCAATGTGTCGTGGATTGCAACTAGAGGCTGACTGACCCAGGAGATCTGGGTTAGATGGGGACCAGTGTAATGGGCAATGGCTCTACTGAGGTAAAAACGGTCGTGTGTACGTGGGCGGCATAAGGTTATATACGGCTTATATGACTGAGCTTCTTTGATGCCGGGGGCATGAATGGCGTTTAGACGCTCAATACCAGATAGTCTCCCTACAGAGAATCTGTTTGTCCCATTCGCCACCGCGTGGGTCTTTGGGGACCCTTGTGCCATTTTGTCGATGTATATGGTCGTGCGGCAGTGTCATGGACATGCAATAATGTCTGGCAGCTTACCTTCTCCTCGTGTGTCCATTAGAGGCCTGACTCTCTTCTGGCTGCCTTTTTATCATCTCTCGTTCTTGGATGGCCCCACCCCAGGCCATCCCAGGAAGTCTATATTAACTGTTGCACTGCAGGTCTGCCTTGCTGTTCAACTTTGTTTGTAGCTTGAGTTCCTGTCTGCTGTGTGCTAAGTTTACCTTCCTGTGTGCCGATTTTGGCTCGTCTCTGACTATTCCTGCTTGCCGGTTTCCCTGACCTTTTGCCAGTCCCTCAGTTACCCTTGTCTGCCTGTTGCCCTGACCTTGGCTTACCCATCACTATCGCTTGTCCAGGTTTCTGCTTCCCATCTCTCTCTGTGGAGCGTGACTGTCAGGTCACCCGAGGCACGGTGACAAGTGCACCACGTGGGAGACGGGGATGCACCACAGGGTAGTGAACCCTTGGCCCACTGCTGCGATCGGAGGAAGCGTAACCCAGGATCACCCGGGTGGCGGGGTCTAAGGCCCAGCTTGTTTTCACCAGAGCCCCTAGTGGTGGGGATGGTCTTGGCCACAGCTGGACCCAGGTCGCGACCCCCGAGATCCCCTAGGTCACACTCCCCAGGAGGAGAAGGGAAGTCCCAGCAGGGCACACGATGGTGATGGAAGCCGAGGTCAGGGCAACTAGAAGACAGGGATAACAGAGGACAGGCCAATGGGTCAGGGTCACAGGCAAGCAAGCATAGTCAAAGGACAGGCCAAAGGGTCAGGGTCATAGGTAAGCAAGCGTGGTCAGGGACAAGCCGAATCGGTACACTGAAAGTTAACAAGACACAGCAAACAGGAACTAGGCACGAACACTGTTGAACAGCACCGCAGACCTGCGGTGCGACGGTTAAAAAAGACTTCCTGTGATGGCCTGGGTGGAGCCTTGCAGGAGGAGGAAGTAATAAAAGAGGAAGCCAGGAGAGGGTCAAGCCTCTAATGCACACATGGACACAGATAAGTGCCAGAGCTAATGCATATCCATGACAGTGACCTAGGGGACTCCAGGGGCCGCGACCTGGATCCAGCTGCAGCGAAAGCCATCCTCACCACTAGAGGCTCTGGTGAACACCAAGCTGGGTCTTAGACTCCGCGCCCCGGGCAATCTTGGGCTCACGCTTTCTCTCTGATTGCAGCAGTCGGCTATAGGGTTCACTACCCTGTGGTGCATCCCTGACCCCATCGGGATGCACTTGTCACCTGGCCACAGGTGACCTGACAGGCGGCCCTTAAGTGGTTAAACGGTTACTAGCTATATCTACCGATGGGCATTCAAGGCGGAACTAATGTTATTTCCACATGGATGATGTTTTTGTCTCTGTGGCTTTTGTGCTAGCTGTGATGTCTCTGCCCATTCTAGCGCTTTTATCTACTTGCTAGTAAACTGGTGAGTCTCCACCTTTACTATGTTTGCTCTTGCCCTATTAAACGCTCTATAAAGGTTTTTTATCGTTATTTGTTTTGTTTTAGGCAGTCCGCCTGTGGCTGTTGGTTCGCCTTGTATGTGATTACTACCTACCTTGATCCCCGTCATTTAACGCCTTGCTCCCCTCTCTGATAATATACTTTGGATAGTGGCTTTATATTATTACTCAATATATACCATACTATGCAGTAAGTCATTATTTGTCTCTGTTTTTGATTACTTCAAACTCCTATCAAGTGTTGAATCTTGTAGGCACCAATGTCGGGGGTTATTATGGGGGTCACTGGCACCAATGTCGGGGGTTATTATGGGGGTCACTGGCCCCAATGTTGGGGGTAATTATGGGGGTCACTGGCACCAATGTCGGGGGTTATTATGGGGGTCACTGGCACCAATGTCGGGGGTTATTATGGGGGTCACTGGCACCAATGTCGGGGGTTATTATGGGGGTCACTGGCCCCAATGTTGGAGGTAATTATGGGGGTCACTGGCACCAAAGTTGGGGGTAATTATGGGGGTCACTGGCACCCATGTTGGAGGTTATTATGGCCGTCACTGGCACCAATGGTGGAGGTTATTATGGCCGTCACTGGCACTAATGTTGGGGGTTATTATGGCCGTCACTGGCACCAATGTTGGAGGTTATAATGGTTGTCACTGGCACCAATGTTGGGGGTTATTATGGCAGTCACTGGCACTAATGTTGGGGGTTATTATGGCCATCACTGGCACCAATGGTGGAGGTTATTATGGCCGTCACTGGCACTAATGTTGGGGGTTATTATGGCCGTCACTGGCACTAATGTTGGGGGTTATTATGGCCGTCACTGGCACTAATGTTGGGGGTTATTATGGCAGTCACTGACACCAATGTTGGAGGTTATAATGGTTGTCACTGGCACCAATGTTGGGGGTTATTATGGCAGTCACTGGCACTAATGTTGGGGGTTATTATGGCCGTCACTGGCACCAATGGTGGAGGTTATTATGGCCGTCACTGGCACTAATGTTGGGGGTTATTATGGCCGTCACTGGCACTAATGTTGGGGGTTATTATGGCCGTCACTGGCACTAATGTTGGGGGTTATTATGGCCGTCACTGGCACCAATGTTGGAGGTTATAATGGTTGTCACTGGCACCAATGTTGGGGGTTATTATGGCAGTCACTGGCACCAATGTTGGGGGTTAATATGGCCGTCACAGACACCAATGTTAGGGGTTATTATGGCGGTCATTGGCATCAATATTGGGGGTAATTATAGCGGTCACTGGTACCAATGATGGAGGTTATTATGGCGGTCATTGGCATCAATGTTGGGGGTAATTATAGCGGCCACTGGCACCAATGTTGGGGGTTATTATGGCAGTCACTGGCACCAATGTTGGGGGTTATTATGGCGGACACTGGCATCAATGTTGGGGGTTATTATGGCAGTCACTGGCACCAATGTTGGGGGTTATTATGGCGGACACTGGCATCAATGTTGGGGGTTATTATGGCAGTCACTGGTACCAATGATGGAGGTTATTATGGCGGCCACTGGCACCAATGTTGGGGGTTATTATGGCAGTCACTGGCACCAATGTCGGGGGTTATTATGGGGGTCACTGGCACCAATGTCGGGGGTTATTATGGGGGTCACTGGCCCCAATGTTGGAGGTAATTATGGGGGTCACTGGCACCAAAGTTGGGGGTAATTATGGGGGTCACTGGCACCCATGTTGGAGGTTATTATGGCCGTCACTGGCACCAATGGTGGAGGTTATTATGGCCGTCACTGGCACTAATGTTGGGGGTTATTATGGCCGTCACTGGCACCAATGTTGGAGGTTATAATGGTTGTCACTGGCACCAATGTTGGGGGTTATTATGGCAGTCACTGGCACTAATGTTGGGGGTTATTATGGCCATCACTGGCACCAGAGGTGGAGGTTATTATGGCCGTCACTGGCACTAATGTTGGGGGTTATTATGGCCGTCACTGGCACTAATGTTGGGGGTTATTATGGCCGTCACTGGCACTAATGTTGGGGGTTATTATGGCAGTCACTGGCACCAATGTTGGAGGTTATAATGGTTGTCACTGGCACCAATGTTGGGGGTTATTATGGCAGTCACTGGCACTAATGTTGGGGGTTATTATGGCCGTCACTGGCACCAATGGTGGAGGTTATTATGGCCGTCACTGGCACTAATGTTGGGGGTTATTATGGCCGTCACTGGCACTAATGTTGGGGGTTATTATGGCCGTCACTGGCACTAATGTTGGGGGTTATTATGGCCGTCACTGGCACCAATGTTGGAGGTTATAATGGTTGTCACTGGCACCAATGTTGGGGGTTATTATGGCAGTCACTGGCACCAATGTTGGGGGTTAATATGGCCGTCACAGACACCAATGTTAGGGGTTATTATGGCGGTCATTGGCATCAATATTGGGGGTAATTATAGCGGTCACTGGTACCAATGATGGAGGTTATTATGGCGGTCATTGGCATCAATGTTGGGGGTAATTATAGCGGCCACTGGCACCAATGTTGGGGGTTATTATGGCAGTCACTGGCACCAATGTTGGGGGTTATTATGGCGGACACTGGCATCAATGTTGGGGGTTATTATGGCAGTCACTGGCACCAATGTTGGGGGTTATTATGGCGGACACTGGCATCAATGTTGGGGGTTATTATGGCAGTCACTGGTACCAATGATGGAGGTTATTATGGCGGCCACTGGCACCAATGTTGGGGGTTATTATGGCAGTCACTGGCACCAATGTTGGGGGTTATTATGGCGGACACTGGCATCAATGTTGGGGGTTATTATGGCAGTCACTGGCACCAATGTTGGGGGTTATTATGGCGGACACTGGCATCAATGTTGGGGGTTATTATGGCAGTCACTGGCACCAATGTTGGGGGTTATTATGGCGGACACTGGCATCGATGTTGGGGATAAATATGGCGGCCACTGGCACCAATGTTGGGGGTTATTATGGCAGTCACTGGCACCAATGTTGGGGGTTATTATGGCGATCACTGGTACCAATGATGGAGGTTATTATGGCAGTCACTGGCACCAATGTTGGGGGTTATTATGGTGGACACTGGTACCAATGATGGAGGTTATTATGGCAGTCACTGGCACCAATGTTGGGGGTTATTATGGCAGTCACTGGCACCAATGTTGGGGGTTATTATGGCGGACACTGGCATCAATGTTGGGGGTTATTATGGCAGTCACTGGTACCAATGATGGAGGTTATTATGGCGGTCACTGGCATCAATGTTGGGGATAAATATGGCGGCCACTGGCACCAATGTTGGGGGTTATTATGGCAGTCACTGGCACCAATGTTGGGGGTTATTATGGCGGACACTGGCATCAATGTTGGGGGTTATTATGGCAGTCACTGGTACCAATGATGGAGGTTATTATGGCGGTCACTGGCATCAATGTTGGGGATAAATATGGCGGCCACTGGCACCAATGTTGGGGGTTATTATGGCAGTCACTGGCATCAATGTTGGGGGTTATTATGGCAGTCACTGGTACCAATGATGGAGGTTATTATGGCGGCCACTGGCACCAATGTTGGGGGTTATTATGGCAGTCACTGGCACCAATGTTGGGGGTTATTATGGCAGTCACTGGCACCAATGTTGGGGGTTATTATGGCGGACACTGGCATCAATGTTGGGGGTTATTATGGCAGTCACTGGCACCAATGTTGGGGGTTATTATGGCGGACACTGGCATCAATGTTGGGGATAAATATGGCGGCCACTGGCACCAATGTTGGGGGTTATTATGGCAGTCACTGGCACCAATGTTGGGGGTTATTATGGCGGTCACTGGTACCAATGATGGAGGTTATTATGGCGGTCACTGGCACCAATTTTGGAGGTTATTATGGCCGTCACAGACACCAATGTTAGGGGTTATTATGGCGGACACTGGTACCAATGTTGGGGGTTATTATGGCCGTCACTGGCACCAATGTTGGAGGTTATTATGGCTGTCACAGACACCAATGTTAGGGGTTATTATGGCGGACACTGGTACCAATGTTGGAGGTTATTATGGCGGACACTGGCACCAATGTTGGGGGCTATTATGGTGGTCACTGGCACCAATTTTGGAGGTTATTATGGCCGTCACAGACACCAATGTTAGGGGTTATTATGGCGGACACTGGTACCAATGTTTGGGGTTATTATGGCGGACACTGGTACCAATGTTGGGTGTTATTATGGCAGTCACTGGCACCAATGTTGGAGGTTATTATGGCGGACACTGGTACCAAAGTTGGGGGTTAATATGGCCGTCACTGGCACCAATGTTGGGGGTTATTATGGTGGTCACTGGCCCCAATTTTGGAGGTTATTATGGCCGTCACAGACACCAATGTTAGGGGTTATTATGGCGGACACTGGTACCAATTTTGGAGGTTATTATGGCGGACACTGGTACCAATGTTGGAGGTTATTATGGCGGACACTGGTACCAATTTTGGAGGTTATTATGGCGGACACTGGTACCAATGTTGGAGGTTATTATGGCGGACACTGGTACCAATGTTGGGGGTTAATATGGCCGTCACTGGCACCAATGTTGGAGGTTATAATGGTTGTCACAGGCATCAATGTTGGGGGTTATTATGGCGGACATTGGCACAATGTTGGGGGTTATTATGGTCGACACTTGTACCAATGTTGGGGGTTATTATGGCGGTTACTGACAATGTGGAGCCTATTATTGAGTCCATTGCCCCCGATGTTGGGGTATATTATTGCATTCATTGATACCAATGCTTGGGTTATTGTATACCAACTTCTTCTGTGCATTGAGATATCTTTGGGTGTTGAGGGCTCTGCTATTGTGTGGCCCTCTGGCAGTACCAGGGGCTTTGAAGTTGACCAGCACTGCTCTATAGAGGGTTATGTAACAACATGGCACCACCCAGGCCGGCCTAATAATGCCCCTCAATCCTTCCACAGGAAACAGGCATCTAATCGCAGAGCGGGGGTTGGGAGTTGAATATTGCGCCAAAATCTTTTCCTTTTTTATTTTTCAGAGCTGCCAGGCTATTGGTTTTTCTTTTTGATGAACTCTTCAGCTGATCTTTACGAGATCTGCGAGTGCGATGCGGCGGAGGCGAAGGCCAGAGTGACGCATTCCCGGAGAAGGAAGGAAGATATTAGTGTTTGCCTCTGCTGGAAAATGAGCGAGCTCTAATCAGCGTCCATATGGCCTGACCTGGCAGCGAGGATGGCGCACAGCGCCCGACACCCAGCTGCTTCCTGTGCGTTCAGGAACCCAGAAGAATAGAGGACGGCACAGAGTGTGACCCTGGGGGGGGGGGATTTATGGATTTATGCAGAAGGTTGTACGGGGGAATCTCTCCGCTGGAGTCCCTGAGATATATATGAAGCCAGCAGGTGGTTCAACGCATCAAACTCCACCTATAACTGGAAAATCACTTGTGTATAGACTGACCTTTCCAACTCTGCATGACCCTTTTCAATGCTAATGGGACAGAATAGGGATTGGGGTATAATAGAAGGTGAGAGGGAGGATTGGGGTATAATAGAAGGACAGAGGAGGGATTGGGGTATAATAGAAGGACAGAGGAGGGATTGGGGTATAATAGAAGGACAGAGGAGGGATTGGGGTATAATAGAAGGACAGAGGGGGGATTGGGGTATAATAGAAGGACAGGGGGGGGGGGTTGGGGTATAATAGAAGGACAGAGGGGGTGATTGGGGTATAATAGAAGGACAGAGGGAGGATTGGGGTATAATAGAAGGACAGAGGGGGGATTGGGATATAATAGAAGGACAGAGGGGGGATTGGGGTATAATAGAAGGACAGAGGGGGGATTGGGGTATAATAAAAGGACAGAGGGGGGATTGGGGTATAATAGAGGACAGAGGGAGGATTGGGGTATAATAGAAGGACAGAGGGGGGATTGGGGTATAATAGAAGGACAGAGGGGGTGATTGAGGTATAATAGAAGGACAGAGGGAGGATTGGGGTGTAATAGAAGGACAGAGGAGGGATGGGGGTATAATAGATAGAAGGACAGAGGGAGGATTGGGGTATAATAGAAGGACAGAGGGGGGATTGGGGTATAATAGGACAGAGGGGGGGGGTTGGGGTATAATAGGACAGAGGGGGGGTTGGGGTATAATAGAAGGACAGAGGGGGGATTGGGGTATAATAGAAGGACAGAGGGAGGATTGGGGTATAATAGAAGGACAGAGGGGGGATTGGGGTATAATAGAAGGACAGAGGGGGATTGGGGTATAATAGAAGGACAGAGGGGGGGGGGTTGGGGTATAATAGAAGGACAGAGGGGGTGTTGGGGTATAATAGGACAGAGGGGGGATTGGGGTATAATAGAAGGACAGAGGGGGGATTGGGGTATAATAGAAGGACAGAGGGGGGATTGGGGTATAATAGAAGGACAGAGGGGGGATTGGGGTATAATAGAAGGACAGAGGGGGGATTGGGGTATAATAGGACAGAGGGGGGATTGGGGTATAATAGAAGGACAGAGGGTGGATTGGGGTATAATAGAAGGACAGAGGGGGGATTGGGGTATAATAGAGGGACAGAGGGAGGATTGGGGTATAATAGAAGGACAGAGGGGGGATTGGGGTATAATAGAAGGACAGAGGGGGGATTGGGGTATAATAGAAGGACAGAGGGGGGATTGGGGTATAATAGAAAGACAGAGGAAGGATTGGGGTATAATAGAAGGACAGAGGAGGGATTGGGGTATAATAGAAGGACAGAGGAGGGATTGGGGTATAATAGAAGGACAGAGGAGGGATTAGGGTATAATAGAGGGACAGAGGGAGGATTGGGGTAAAATAGAAGGACAGAGGGAGGATTGGGGTATAATAAAAGGACAGAGGGGTGATTAGGGTATAATATAAGGACAGAGGAGGGATTGGGGTATAATAGAAGGACAGAGGGGGGATTGGGGTATAATAGAAGGACAGAGGGGGGATTGGGGTATAATAGAAGGACAGAGGGGGGATTGGGGTATAATAGAAGGACAGAGGGTGGATTGGGGTATAATAGAAGGACAGAGGAGGATTGGGGTATAATAGAAGGACAGAGGGAGGATTGGGGTATAATAGAAGGACAGAGGGAGGATTGGGGTATAATAGAAGGACATAGGGGGGGTTGGGGTATAATAGAAGGACAGAGGGGGGGGTTGGGGTATAATAGAAGGACAGAGGGTGGATTGGGGTATAATAGGACAGCGGGGGGGATTGGGGAATAATAGAGGGACAGAGGGGGGATTGGGGTATATTAGAAGGACAGGGGGGGATTGGGGTACAGTAGAGGGACAGATGGGGGGATTGGGGTATAATAGAAGGACAGAGGGGGGGATTGGGGTATAATAGAAGGACAGAGGGAGGATTGGGGTATAATAGAAGGACAGAGGGGGGATTGGGGTATAATAGAATGACAGAGGGGGGATTGGGGTATAATAGAAGGACAGAGGGGGGATTGGGGTATAATAGGACAGAGGGGGGGTTGGGGTATAATAGGACAGAGGGGGGGTTGGGGTATAATAGAAGGATGGATGGAGGATTGGGGTAAAATAGGACAGAGGGAGGATTGGGGTATAATAGAAGGACAGATGGAGGATTGGGGTATAATAAAAGGACAGAGGGGGGATTAGGGTATAATAGAAGGACAGAGGGGGTGTTGGGGTATAATAGAAGGACAGAGGGGGGGGGTTGGGGTATAATAGAAGGACAGAGGGTGGATTGGGGTATAATAGGACAGCGGGGGGATTGGGGTATAATGAAGGGACAGAGGGGGGATTGGGGTATATTAGAAGGACAGGGGGGGGGATTGGGGTACAGTAAAGGGGCAGATATTTCCATACCATCACTCGCTGTCTTACCATAGTACGTTCTGTTCCACATGTGGCTGATGATGGCGGATGCGTTTCTAATGCTCTCGCCCTTCTCTCGGGTATCGTTGACCACATGGGCATACAGCATGACCGAGTCGTAGAAATCGGCAGCCACCGTGTTCATCTGTAAAGGAAGATGGAAGAGGTCATGAGACACAAGTCTTGGCAGGGAAACAGACACACACACTTCCTGTGGCATTGTCCTCGCACACTCGCAGTCCCGGGTAATGACACCTCTGAGTCCCGCCAGCACCTGGCGCATGCACGCTCTCACTGTAGTGTGACACTCCGGGCCGACGCTGGTTCCTGTCCCGAGATCTGATCTCTTTGTCTTTTGCCCATGGCCTGATAATGAGGCTTTTCCTCCTGACGTACATACTCCGGGGTCCATGGCACGCACTTACCAAACTTGGCCAGTGTAGGCCGAAGACGAAGCAGGTACAATGCGGCACCAATTCTGAAACTGATAGTAGGAAAGACTATTTGCCCCTATTACCCCCCCAACCTCACCATTACCATCTATCCAGCATAACCTTGGTCAATATGATCCCGCAGCTCCAGCTCCCCCAGTGTAAAGGAGCAGCTATGAACTCTCAGTGCCTTGACGTCGCCCACCAGCTCCCTTTGCCCCTCTGTTGTCGGCGCTCCCGCCCCTCCCCTGCAGCAGCTGCTCTCTGACACAGGGAAGCTGGTGCTGTAGGATCAGGTGACCGGACCGGAGAGGAATCAAAATTTCATATTTAAGGATAGAAAGGAGAATGGGGGGGGGGGGGGTTTAAAGCGAAACTAAGCTTTTCTATTCTTTACAGCCAAGGAAGCGGCCATTTTGACCGTTGCTTGACATGTAACTGCCATGGTGATCAGTTGTGACACCCAGACATTTGGGGGCTTGGCAGTTTGCACTTGAGAGAGCGCAAGCAACTGTGACCGTTATCATTCCCGGGATGCCTGAAATTTAAATGTTTTGGGAAACAGTTATAAGAGGTGTATGGCCAGAGTGTTTTGTCCCAATTACCCCCCCAACCTCACCATTACCACCTATCCAGCATAACCTCTGTCAATGTGATCCCGCAGCTCCAGCTCCCCCAGTGTAAAGGAGCAGCTATGAACTCTCAGTGCCTTGACGTCGCCCACCAGCTCCCATTGCCCCTCTGTTGTCGGCGCTCCCGCCCCTCCCCTGCAGCAGCTGCTCTCTGACACAGGGAAGCTGGAGCTGTGGGAATCACGTGACCGGAACGGAGAGGAATAAAAAATGTATATTTAAGGATAGGAAGGAGAATGGGGAGGGGGAATATTTATTAAAGCGGAACTAAGCTTTCCTAGTTTACAGCCAAGGAAGTGGCCATTTTGACCGTTGTTTGATATGTAACTGCCATGGTGTTCAGTTGTGACACCCAGACATTTGGTGGTTTGACAGTTTTCGCTTGTGAGAGAGCAAGCAACTGTGACAGTTATCATTCACGGGATGCCTGGAATGTAAATGTTTTGGGAAACAGTCATAAGAGATGTATGGCCAGAGTGTTTTCTCCTAAGAGCTTACAATCTAATAGGGTGGGTCAAGTGGTTTGGGTCAGTGGCGGCCAGTGGTAATATTTTTTGGGGAAGTGGCAAACAGTAGCAACCCCCCATTCGCTGTTGTAACACCTGGGTGGGCTCATGGCGTTAAGCTCTGCGCTCCGAGCCCACCCTATTTTGAAGCCTATTAGAGCCTGTGGTTCTAATCAGGTGCTTAAAAAAAAAAAGGGTCTGGACACATGAATAGGGGTGGCGGTTTATATATTCATGCTAGGCTATGCATGAATCTATCCATTATTCATATAGGAGGGTGGTGTGGATAGAGGGAGACGGCGCCCAGTTGCCCCTAATAGACGGGGGGGGTCACCACTGGTTTGGGGAGGATGACCTGATGGAAGATTTAAAAGTTCAACTGCGGTTCAAACTTTGCCCGGTTCAGCAGGGTCCAGCCGAGATTCAAACCGTGTATGAGCGTGCCAACTTGGTCCATCGATTTAACTTGGGTACAACCAACCTGTTGGATTTCTATAGCAGCTATCAATAATTCTGATAAGCTCTCCCAGCCTGGACAGGTCCTCCCACTGCGGGGGAAACACAGGCTCCAGGGGAGGGATTACACAGGCTCCACGGGAGGGATTAAACAGGCTCCACGGGAGGGATACACAGGCTCCACAGGAGGGATACATAGGCTCCACGGGAGGCATTACACAGGCTCCACAGGAGGGATACACAGGCTCCAGGGGAGGGAGTACACAGGCTCCATGGGAGGGATTACACAGGCTCCACGGGAGGTATTACACAGGCTCCACGGGAGGGATTACACAGGCTCCATGGAAAAGGATTACACAGGCTCCACGGGAGGGATACACAGGCTCCAGGGGAGGGATACACAGGCTCCATGGGAGGCATTACACAGGCTCCACGGGAGGGATTACACAGGCTCATCGGGAGAGATTACACAGTCTCCACGGAAGGGATTACACAGGCTCCACAGGAGGGATTCCCCCCATCAACGCTGTGTTGATGGGGGGAACCAAGCAAATTTCTTTCACTACAACTTGTGGTTGCAGGAGCACCATCTATGGCCAGCTTGAGGTGGAGGCAGGATAGGCTTACCCGTAGAGATGATTTTTCATGGATCGCTTAAAGGTAGATGGAGGAGGAGATAGACGGACAGATTGAAATATAGGGCCCCCCTCCCGCACTCACCAGCGTGCTCTCCATCGTGTGGTTGAATTTGGGGGCGTAGCTCTTCAGATCTTGCAGAAATTCAAAGTATTCTGGGTTCTCCGGCTCCTTGTAGGTGATAATCATCACTGACTGACCAGGAGAGACAACATGTAAGAGGGAAATATGAACAATCATATTCATCATAAGACAATTGTAGGCCTCTGCCTAGGGAGACGGGATTCAAGGGGCAATGGAGGCAAAATACAATCCAGCCCACTAGACCCCCCCCCCCCCCTCCCATCCATAACAGATATTTTATTTTTGGATGGACTGACCCTCTAACTGTGCTGCATATTGAAATTTAGACAGGGAACACCACCAGAGTAAAGGTTGTGGGTGGGGTGCGGCGTCAATAATTCACACACACGGGTACATGCGGCAACAGTTCACAACAACCCCAGTGGGAACTTGGAAGGCTACCTACCCGGGTGCACTCACAGTTTCCAGTAATATAAAAAAGAGAAGATTCCAGGAGGACTGACAGTGTCTGTTGAGAGGGGCAGAATGCGGCCTGGCCATTTCATAGGGAAGGTGTCCAGAATTGTGACCCCCTACACTAGCACTGGGGTATAATAGAGGGGAGGATAGGGGGGATTGGGGTATACTAGAGGGGAGGATAGGGGGGATTGGGGTATACTAGAGGGGAGGATAGGGGGGATTGGGGTATAATAGAAGGACAGAGGGAGGATTGGGGTATAATAGAAGGACAGAGGGGGGGATTGGGGTATAATAGAAGGACAGAGAGGGGGATTGGGGTATAATAAAAGGACAGAGGGGGGATTGGGGTATAATAGAAGGACAGAGGGGGGATTGGGGTATAATAGAAGGACAGAGGGGGGGATTGGGGTATAATAGAAGGACAGAGGGGGGGATTGGGGTATAATAGAAGGACAGAGGGGGGATTGGGGTATAATAGAAGGACAGAGGGGGGGATTGGGGTATAATAGAAGGACAGAGGGGGGGATTGGGGTATAATAGAAGGACAGAGGGAGGATTGGGGTATAATAGAGGGACAGAGGGGGGATTGGGGTATAATAGAAGGACAGAGGGAGGATTGGGGTATAATAGAAGGACAGAGGGGGGATTGGGGTATAATAAAAGGACAGAGGGGGGATTGGGGTATAATAGAAGGACAGAGAGGGGGATTGGGGTATAATAGAAAGACAGAGGAAGGATTGGGGTATAACAGAAGGACAGAGGCGGGATTGGAGTATAATAGAAGGACAGAGGGGGGATTGGGGTATAATAGAAGGACAGAGGGGGGATTGGGGTATAATAAAAGGACAGAGGGAGGATTGGGGGTATAATAGAAGGACAGAGGGGGGATTGGGGTATAATAGAAGGACAGAGGGGGGATTGGGGTATAATAGAAGGACAGAGGGAGGATTGGGGTATAATAGAAGGACAGAGGCGGGATTGGAGTATAATAGAAGGACAGAGGGGGGATTGGGGTATAATAGAAGGACAGAGGGGGGATTGGGGTATAATAAAAGGACAGAGGGAGGATTGGGGGTATAATAGAAGGACAGAGGGGGGACTGGGGTATAATAGAAGGACAGAGGGGGGATTGGGGTATAATAGAAGGACAGAGGGAGGATTGGGGTATAACAGAAGGACAGAGGGGGGATTGGGGTATAATAGAAGGACAGAGGGAGGATTGGGGTATAATAGAAAGACAGAGGAAGGATTGGGGTATAATAGAAGGACAGAGGGGGGATTGGGGTACAATAGAAGGACAGAGGGGGGATTGGGGTATAATAGAAGGACAATGGGGGATTGGGGTATAATAGAAGGACAGAGGGGGGGATTGGGGTATAATAGAAGGACAGAGAGGGGGATTGAGGGTATAATAGAAGGACAGAGGGAGGATTGGGGTATAATAGAAGGACAGAGGGGGGATTGGGGTATAATAAAAGGACAGAGGGAGGATTGGGGTATAATAGAAGGACAGAGAGGGGGATTGAGGTATAATAGAAGGACAGAGGGAGGATTGGGGTATAATAGAAGGACAGAGGAAGGATTGGGGTATAATAGAAGGACACAGGGGGGACTGGGGTACAATAGAAGGACAGAGGGGGGATTGGGGTATAATAGAAGGACAATGGGGGATTGGGGTATAATAGAAGGACAGAGGGGGGGATTGGGGTATAATAGAAGGACAGAGAGGGGGATTGAGGTATAATAGAAGGACAGAGGGAGGATTGGGGTATAATAGAAGGACAGAGGGGGGATTGGGGTATAATAGAAGGACAGAGGGAGGATTGGGGTATAATAGAAGGACAGAGGGGGGATTGGGGTATAATAGAAGGACAGAGGGAGGATTGGGGTATAATAGAAGGACAGAGGAAGGATTGGGGTATAATAGAAGGACAGAGGGGGGATTGGGGTATAATAGAAGACAGAGGGGGGATTGGGGTATAATAGAAGGACAGAGGGAGGATTGGGGTATAATAGAAGGACAGAGGAAGGATTGGGGTATAATAGAAGGACAGAGGGGGGATTGGGGTACAATAGAAGGACAGAGGGGGGGATTGGGGTATAATAGAAGGACAGAGAGGGGGATTGAGGTATAATAGAAGGACAGAGGGAGGATTGGGGTATAATAGAAGGACAGAGGGGGGATTGGGGTATAATAGAAGGACAGAGGGAGGATTGGGGTATAATAGAAGGACAGAGGGGGAATTGGGGTATAATAGAAGGACAGAGGGAGGATTGGGGTATAATAGAAGGACAGAGGAAGGATTGGGGTATAATAGAAGGACAGAGGGGGGATTGGGGTATAATAGGACAGAGGGGGGATTGGGGTATAATAGAAGGACAGAGGGAGGATTGGGGTATAATAGAAGGACAGAGGAAGGATTGGGGTATAATAGAAGGACAGAGGGGGGATTGGGGTACAATAGAAGGACAGAGGGGGGATTGGGGTATAATAGAAGGACAGAGGGAGGATTGGGGTATAATAGAAAGACAGAGGGGGGATTGGGGTATAATAGAAGGACAGAGGGAGGATTGGGGTATAATAGAGGGACAGAGGGGGGATTGGGGTATAATAGAAGGACAGAGGGGGGATTGGGGTATAATAGAAGGACAGAGGAAGGATTGGGGTATAATAGAAGGACAGAGGGGGATTGAGGTATAATAGAAGGACAGAGGGAGGATTGGGGTATAATAGAAGGACAGAGGGGGGATTGGGGTATAATAGAAGGACAGAGGGAGGATTGGGGTATAATAGAAGGACAGAGGGGGGATTGGGGTATAATAGAAGGACAGAGGGAGGATTGGGGTATAATAGAAGGACAGAGGAAGGATTGGGGTATAATAGAAGGACAGAGGGGGGATTGGGGTATAATAGGACAGAGGGGGGATTGGGGTATAATAGAAGGACAGAGGGAGGATTGGGGTATAATAGAAGGACAGAGGAAGGATTGGGGTATAATAGAAGGACAGAGGGGGGATTGGGGTACAATAGAAGGACAGAGGGGGGATTGGGGTATAATAGAAGGACAGAGGGAGGATTGGGGTATAATAGAAGGACAGAGGGGGGATTGGGGTATAATAGAAGGACAGAGGGAGGATTGGGGTATAATAGAGGGACAGAGGGGGGATTGGGGTATAATAGAAGGACAGAGGGGGGATTGGGGTATAATAGAAGGACAGAGGAAGGATTGGGGTATAATAGAAGGACAGAGGGGGGATTGGGGTATAATAGAAGGACAGAATAGGGATTGGGGTATAATAGAAGGACAGAGGGGGGATTGAGGTATAATAGAAGGACAGAGGGGGGATTGGGGTACAATAGAAGGACAATGGGGGATTGGGGTATAATAGAAGAATGGAGGGTAAAGAAATAGAGAACCCTTTGCTTGCAGTCAGCTGACCTGATTTAATGGGGACAGCGGAGTATACAGACAGAACTATATACAGTGTCGGTGAGTGACGGCTCGCACCTGGGGGTCGAAATCCGCGGGGGGCCACATCAACCTAAGTGCTGCTTCCATGGAAGTCACGGGTGACAGGGTGTTCCAGTTCAGTGTGTATGTGAGAGGGGGGGTGGGGGATGGGAACGTCATTTTCAGAACTGTCAGTCGCAGAGGCCTAGAGTCACCTTCTGTCACATTGCGTTTTTCCTCGTCTCACGTGCGTCGGGGCAACTACGACGAATCCTCCACCACAAAATATACGAGAACCGACGTAAAACTCCTGCATGTCTTCAGCCGGTCACATTCGGGGGTTATTATCGTACCGGCAACCTAAAGCTGGATTTTGATGGAACTCGTTTTTATAGGCTTGCTGTTCCATATTTTCATGATAAGCGAACACGGGTATACACAAACCTCCCCCATGCTCCTCATCTCTCTGCCCCCCCCATCCCACCCCACCACAGTGATAAATGTAATTTCCGAATTCTTTCATTTCTCGCCACCTTCCCCTCATCCATTATTTCCTTGTCTCTCGAAGACCTCGTCTGCCTCCAAGGAAGCGTTCCGTCTCGTCCCGTTCCTCCCGACAATACCCTGCATCCCTTCCCCTGTCAAAGCGCATGACTCGCAAAGTGTGGAAATATGGAGGGCCCGGGGCCCTAGACACATAAACATTCAGCAGAACACTTATTCCAGTCTGGAAAGCTCAAAGCTACTCGGGGGGGGGGGCCTTGTAGAACGATTAACCCCAAATCTCTCTCACACTGCAAAGTCCTCCATCCAAATTTACCTCCAATAAGATTTCAAAGTTGGCCCGAGAGGAACGATTCGATTGGTTTACCTTAAACGCCTCCATGGCATTGGCGTCGTCGGCGTCGCCTCTGTGCCAGGGCCGCTGATAGTCAGGGAAGGTGGAGCCTTGGAGGCTGGCGCCGTAGTTGTCGATGTAGTAGAAGACGTAGTCGCCGGAGCACAGGCCTTCGCGCCAAGCGTGCAACATGAGCTGGCGGAAGTCGTCCGGAGGGCAGCAGATGTAGATAACTGGAAGAGGAGCAGAAACATGGAGGGCAATTAAACAAAAAAAGCTTTGGATACAATGGAAATAGTCAGGTTAGGTGATGCAATGTTCTCACTCCGCCATCTTGGTACCCACTAACGTCACCATCCTTCTACTGTTTCCTGAAAAGCCCAACCCCAAACCTCTAGTACAATGTGCACTGCTACAACAATTAATACTACTATAGAGGTACGAGTATTGGCGGTAATGTTAAGGTGGTAACATCATGTGATACTGGGATCTATATGGAGAACTTTTCCTCTTCCTGCATGCAGGACCACTCAACAACTGATTATATGGCAGGCTGGATCATTGATCTGGTTGATCATGAATCTGGTTGATCATGAATCTGGTTGACCACAGATCTTGTTGACCATGGATCTGGTTGATCATGAATCTGGTTGACCATGGATCTGGTTGACCACAGATATTGTTGACCATGGATCCAGTTGATTATGAATTTGGTTGACCGCTGATCTGATTAACCATAGATATGGTTGATCATGGATCTGGTTGAATGTGAATTTTGTTGACCATGGATCTTGTTGACCATGGATCTGGTTGATCATGAATCTGGTTGACCATGGATCTGATTGACCATGGATCTGGTTAATTATGAATTTGGTTGACCACAGATCTTGTTGACCATGGCTCCAGTTGATTATGAATTTGGTTGACAACGTATCTGATTAACCACAGATATGGCTGATCATGGATCTGGTTAAACGTGAATTTGGTTGACCATGAATCTGATTGACCACAGATCTGGTTGACCATGGATCTGGTTGATTATACATTTGGTTGACCATGGATCTGATTAACTGTAGATATGGTTGATCATGGATCTGGTTAAACGTGAATTTGGTTGACCACAGATCTTGTTGATCATGGATTTGGTTGATTATGAATTTGGTTGACCACGGATCTGATTAACCATAGATATGGTTGATCAATGAATCTGGTTAAATGTGAATTTGGTTGACCATGGATCTGGTTAATCATGGATCTGGTTGACCATGGATCTGATTGACCACAGATCTGGTTGATCATGGAAAGCTCACACTCTTTAACCTCAAGATAACCCCAAACCCCTAGTACAATGTGCACTGCTACAACAATCAATACAATATTATCACAGTATTTAATACTACTACAGAATGTACGAGTATTGCCGGTAATGTTAAGGTGGTAACATGCGATACTGGGATCTATATGGAGAACGCCAAAATTACTGCACCAAATTTCCGAACATTATTGTGCCTAAGATGAATCTGAAGAAAACCAACAATCTCATCATTGAAAAATTGGTCATGAACAAATTGTAAGTAGCCTAAGAACTGCTTTACCTCCTCCTGCATGCAGGACCACTCAACAACTGATCATATGGCAGCCTGGATCATTAATCTGGTTGGTCATGAATCTGGTTGACCACAGATCTTGTTGACCACGGATCTGATTAACCATAGATATGGTTGATCACTGATCTGGTTAAACGTGAATTTGGTTGACCCTGGATCTGTTTGGTCATGAAACTCGTTGACCATGGATCTGATTGACCACATATCTTGTTGACCATGGATCTGGTTGATTATGAATTTGGTTGACCACGGACCTGATTAACCATAGATATGGTTGATCACTGATCTGGTTAAACGTGAATTTGGTTGACCCTGGATCTGTTTGGTCATGAAACTCGTTGACCATGGATCTGATTGACCACATATCTTGTTGACCATGGATCTGGTTGATTATGAATTTGGTTGACCACGGACCTGATTAACCATAGATTTGGTTGATCATGGATCTGGTTAAACGTGAATTTGGTTGACCATGGATCTGGTTGACCACATATCTTGTTGACCATGGATCTGGTTGATTATGAATTTGGTTGACCATGGACCTGATTAACCATAGATTTGGTTGATCATGGATCTGGTTAAATGTGAATTTGGTTGACCATGGATCTGGTTGACCACATATCTTGTTGACCATGGATCTGGTTGATTATGAATTTGGTTGACCATGGATCTGATTAACCATAGATTTGGTTGATCATGGCTCTGGTTGAACATGAATCTGGTTGACCATGGTACTGATTGATAATGGATTTGGTTGACCACGGATCTGGTTAAACATGGATCTGGTTAATCATGAATTGTGTTGACCATGGATCTGGTTAATCATTAATTTGATTGACCATGGATCTGGTGGTTCATGAATTTGGTTGACCATGGATCTGGTTGATCATGAATTTGGTTGACCATGGATCTGACTGACCACGGATCTGGTTGATCATGGTTTTAGTTGACCAATGATCTGGTTAAAGCTGGCTACACATTATACAATTATTTTGTTCAGTTTCCTTTAGATTTACATTCAACTATGTAGTGCAAGGGCCTGCCTTATTGTATACAATTTAAAAGTGTTTAGCTTTTAGGTTCGTAAATCCAAAGGAAAATTGTACAAGAAAATTGTATAATGTGGAAGCAGCCTAACTATGGATCTAAGTGATCGTGGATCTGGTTAATCATGAATTTGGTTGACCACGGATCTGGTGGTTAATCATGAATTTGGTTGACCACGGATCTGGTGGTTAATTATGAATTTGGTTGACCATGGATCTGTTGATCATGAATCTGGTGAGGTTGACCACAGATCCTGTTTATCATGGTTCTGATCATTCATGGATTTGGTTAACAACGGAACTGGTTAAACATGGATCTGATTGACCATGGATCTAGTTAACCATGAATTTGGTTGTTTATGGATCTGGTTAGATCTTGTTGATTGTGGATAATTCTGTAATAAGCCTCCTATAGAGTGAAGCGGAAGATTAGGGGAAGGAACCGAGAAAGGAATTTGGAATTTTTCTGTACGGTATCAGCTGGTCGCTAAGGGTAGTTGGGGCCAATTGTGCTGTGGGACCCTGACCTTATGAGCCCAGAGCAGTTGAACCATCTGCACCCCCTTTAGCTGCTGTCTAGACTTTAGCCCTATGGATATAAAATCAGCCCCGGCAGATCTAATTTCCTGATGGCTTGGATGAGAGTCTAGATTGTTGGTGTGCATGCTATGTTAGCAACTGAAGAAAAATACCACAAATTGTAAACTCAGTTCAGAGCGTCGTCGATACGCCGATGACTTCAATTATGGAGGAGAAAGACAACAGGCTGAGCAAAAACCTGACGATATGGCTGAAGAACTCTGTCTTACAAGATGATAATTCCTTCAATGAATAGATACGATAATTTGTCTGCCAGGTTTTCAAAGAAACCAGCGACGATGGCCACTCGGTGATCATGAGGGCCATCAACCCAGCCAGGTGCGAGAGGTGAATTTGTTATTGACTGCCAGACAGAGAAACTTGGAGGCAATTTAATGGCTTTGAGTTGTTGCGTCTTTAGCCGTACAGCTGGGTGTCATTAATTCTCTTTGTCGGAGAGTTTCATTTATTAGTTTCTCATGTATGCAATTTTAAAACTTGTCTTTCTCCAACAATGTGGGGGACCCGACAAGGCTCTCTGCCTTCAAGAGCCTCAGCACTTCTATTTTTTTATGCTGACAACAAACGACATTCCACTCGCTTGAATTAACCCATTCTTGTTGGACACTACAAGAGAGCCACGACCTTGCATTTATCTGTGCTGTCAATTCAGCCCTCGTTCATAACCCAAAGGGAGCGGCCAACCAGGGCCTTGCATTTATCTGTGCTGTCAATTCAGCCCTCGTTCATAACCCAAAGGGAGCGGCCAACCAGGGCCTTGAATTTATCTGTCAATTCGGCCCTCATCTATAACCCAAAAGGACCAACCAACCAGGGCCTTGAATTTATCTGTCAATTCAGCCCTCATCCATAACCCAAAAGGACCAACCAACCAGGGCCTTGAATTTATCTGTCAATTCGGCCCTCATCTATAACCCAAAAGGACCAACCAACCAGGGCCTTGAATTTATCTGTCAATTCGGCCCTCATCCATAACCCAAAAGGACCAACCAACCAGGGCCTTGCATTTATCTGTCAATTCGGCCCTCATCTATAACCCAAAAGGACCAACCAACCAGGGTCTTGCATTTATCTTTCAATTCAGCCCTCATCCATAACCCAAAAGGACCAACCAACCAGGGCCTTGAATTTATCTGTCAATTCGGCCCTCATCTATAACCCAAAAGGACCAACCAACCAGGGCCTTGAATTTATCTGTCAATTCGGCCCTCATCTATAACCCAAAAGGAACAACCAACCAGGGCCTTGCATTTATCTGTCAATTCAGCCCTCATCCATAACCCAAAAGGACCAACCAACCAGGGCCTTGCATTTATCTGTCAATTCAGCCCTCATCTATAACCCAAAAGGACCAACCAACCAGGGCCTTGCATTTATCTTTCAATTCAGCCCTCATCCATAACCCAAAAGACCAACCAACCAGGGCCTTGCATTTATCTGTCAATTCAGCCCTCATCCATAACCCAAAAGGACCAACCAACCAGGGCCTTGAATTTATCTGTCAATTCGGCCCTCATCTATAACCCAAAAGGAACAACCAACCAGGGCCTTGAATTTATCTGTCAATTCGGCCCTCATCTATAACCCAAAAGGACCAACCAACCAGGGCCTTGAATTTATCTGTCAATTCGGCCCTCATCTATAACCCAAAAGGAACAACCAACCAGGGTCTTGCATTTATCTTTCAATTCAGCCCTCATCCATAACCCAAAAGGACCAACCAACCAGGGCCTTGCATTTATCTGTCAATTCAGCCCTCATCCATAACCCAAAAGACCAACCAACCAGGGCCTTGCCAGCAAACAGTTTTCAGAAATGAGAAATTGATTTCCACTGACCATTTGAGGAACATCAGACATTAAATTGGTATTTATATAATATAAAGAATATAAGACAGCAGTGAAGCAATGACAAAAGGATTTACAGGAATTAGAACAACTAATTCATAAGACAACAATGTCTTCCCATAAACAAAACAGTGTGTCTAATTCCGTGACTCAAACATACTTCCTTAAATTGTACTAAACTGAAAATAATCCTTCCAGCTGGAGACCTCACACAGTCCTTCCAAAATAGGCCTCGTGAAATCCAGTTATCCAAAACAACACATACCTGCCACAAGGACTAAACACCATTTAATCAACCAAAAACCAACACAAACCTGATGCCCAAAGTCCAACATAACCCAACCAAGCGAAAAACCCACACAGGCCCACCACCCAAAACTCAACACATCCCTACCAACTAAATCCCGACACAGATCTGCCACCCACAACCCAACACAGACCTGCCACTCACAACCCAACACAGACCTGCCACCCACAACCCAACACAGACCTGCCACCCACAACCCAACACAGACCTGCCACCCACAACCCAACACAGACCTGCCACCCACAACCCAACACAGACCTGCCACTCACAACCCAACACAGACCTGCCACCCACAACCCAACACAATCCTACCAACTAAAACCCAACACAGACCTGCCACCAAAAACCCAACACAGACCTGCCACCAAAAACCCAACACAGACCTGCCACCCACAACACAACACAGACCTGCCACTCACAACCCAACACAGACCTGCCACCCACAACCCAACACAATCCTACCAACTAAAACCGAACACAGACCTGCTACCAAAAACCCAAGACAGACCTGTCACCAAAAACCCAACACAGACCTGCCACCAAAAACTCAACGCCAGCCTACCACTCTAAACACACACCTGCCATCCACTACCCAAAACATTCCTATCAACTAAAACCCAAAACAGACCTGCCACTCTAAACTCAAACACATTCCTGCCACCCACAACCCAACACAATCTTACCAACTGAAACCCAACACAGTCCTGCCACCAAAAACCCAACACATACCTGCCACAAGGACTAAACACCATTTAATCAACCAAAAACCAACGTAAACCTGATGCCCAAAGTCCAACATAACCCAACCAAGCGAAAAACCCACACAGGCCGGTCACCCAAAACTCAACAGAGACCTGCCACCCAAAACTCAACACATCCCTACCAACTAAATCCCGACACAGATCTGCCACTCACAACCCAACACAGACCTGCCACCCACAACCCAACACAAACCTGCCACCCACAACCCGACACAGATCTGCCACCCACAACCCAACACAGACCTGCCACCAAAAACCCAACACAGACCTGCCACCAAAAACCCAACACAGACTTGCCACCAAAAACCCAACACAGACCTGCCACCAAAAACCCAACACAGACCTGCCACCAAAAACCCAACACCAGCCTACCACTCTAAACACACACCTGCCATCCACTACCCAAAACATTCCTATCAACTAAAACCCAAAACAGACCTGCCACTCTAAACTTAAACACATTCCTGCCACCCACAACCCAACACCATCTTACCAACTAAAACCCAACACAGTCCTGCCACCAAAAACCCAACACATACCTGCCACAAGGACTAAACACCATTTAATCAACCAAAAACCAACGTAAACCTGATGCCCAAAGTCCAACATAACCCAACCAAGCGAAAAACCCACACAGGCCGGTCACCCAAAACTCAACAGAGACCTGCCACCCAAAACTCAACACATCCCTACCAACTAAATCCCGACACAGATCTGCCACTCACAACCCAACACAGACCTGCCACCCACAACCCAACACAATCTTACCAATTAAAACCCCACACAGACCTGCCACCCAAAAACCCAACACAGGCCTGCCACCCAAAACCCAATCCAGACCTGCCGCCAAAAACCCAACACAATCCTACCAATTAAAAGCCCACACAGACCTGCCACCCAAAACCCAACACAGGCCTGCCACCCAAAAACCAACACAATCCTACAAACTAAAACCCAACACAGACCTGCCACCCAAAACCAATCACAAGTCTACCTACCAACACCCTATGAAATCTCTCATAGGCAAGGGCTTATGTATATTGTGCGATGTTCTGGTATCCACTCTCTTTTGATAGTTGCCTGGAGGATGTGCACACCATTGGATGGCCTTACCATCTTTGTGGACCCCTAGTAGTTGGGCTCCTGTACGCTCTCTGCATCCACATGTGGATGATACCTGCTTTTGGTCCTCCTAGTGTCCCAGATGCCTGCCTGGTGGGGCTGAGTCTTACCTTGTGGGGTCATTCCCAGTGCAAACTAACTAAAAAAATGTTCTGCATAGCAACTGACCTCTCTATTTTATATCCTCTTCAGAGAACATTGAGTACTGTCCGTGATACTTTTTTTTTTTTTGTCCTGAAAAATTGTATGTTAGTGCAAATAAAAAGAGTATCATGGACAGTACTCAATTCTCTCGGTCACAATTGCACTAATACGGCTACAATCACGTCAAGTATCCTCTTCAGAACGCGAGTACCAATTCCTGCGAAACGCGTAGAGAAGAATGATGGTGAAGAACGTGAGTCTGTACTCAACCTAACAATGGAACTATGACATGAAGGATACCGCAGAACTATGATGGATAAATGGATGTCAAGGGGGTCTAAGAGCCCAATCTGATAATTCTGTATTCGCAGGAGAGGTGGAGAAGATTTGATTGAAGGAAGGAAGTTGACTGCGCAGTTTCTATTACGTCTTCACAGATCTTTATATGTTTGATTTCAGCTTTTGTATGAATACTAATTATGAAAGGGGGGTGTATCCCCCTCCCCCCCAATTTTACATTTTGTATTGTGGTTTTCTCTGGGGAACCACAAAAGTCCACTTGTGGTGAGGATACAAGGTTTTGGTTACCCAGGAAATCCTGACAACTATACTCAACACAGCACAATCCCGATAACCGACACGTGACACCCCGAAAACCCATAACAATCCCACCTACCGAACCCAACACAATACTGCCACCCAAAACTCCAGGCAGTCCTACCAACCAAAACCCAAGACAATGGTGCCCACCAGACTCACCACAATAAAACACAATGCCAAAAACAACCCTGCCTACCAAACACAACCTACCACAGGCTAACGTCAACCTGCCAGCCAGACCCAACACAACCCTACCTACCACAGGCTTACTGCAACCTGCCAGCCAGACCCAACACAACCCTACCTACCAAAAAACCCAACCTACCACAGGCTAACGTCAACCTGTCAGCCAGACCCAACACAACCCTACCTACCACAGGCTAACTGCAACCTGCCAGCCAGACCCAACACAACCCTACCTACCAAAAGCTAACACCAACCTGACAGCCAGACCCAACACAACCCTACCTACCAAAAGCTAACACCAACCTGCCAGCCAGACCCAACACAACCCTACCTACCAAAAGCTAACACCAACCTGACAGCCAGACCCAACACAAGCATGCCTACCAAAAGCTAACACCAACCTGCCAGCCAGACCCAACACAACCCTACCTACCAAAAGCTAACACCAACCTGCCAGTCAGACCCAACACAAGCATGCCTACCATAAACTAACACCAACCTACCAGCCAGACCCAACACAAACCTACCTACCACAGGCTAATGTCAACCTGCCAGCCAGACCCAACACAACCCTACCTACCAAAAGCTAACACCAACCTGCCAGCCAGACCCAACACAACTCTACCTACCAAAAGCTAAGACCAACCTGCCAGCCAGAGCCAACACAACCCTACCTACCAAAAGCTAACACCAACCTGCCAACCAGACCCAACACAACTCTACCTACCAAAAGCTAAGACCAACCTGCCAGCCAGACCCAACACAACCCTACCTACCAAAAGCTAAGACCAACCTGCCAGCCAGAGCCAACACAACCCTACCTACCAAAAGCTAACACCAACCTGCCAGCCAGACCCAACACAACTCTACCTACCAAAAGCTAAGACCAACCTGCCAGCCAGACCCAACACAACTCTACCTAGCATAAACTAACACCAACCTGCCAGCCAGACCCAACACAACTCTACCTAGCATAAACTAACACCAACCTGCCAGCCAGACCCAACACAACTCTACCTAGCATAAACTAACACCAACCTGCCAGCCAGACCCAACACAACTCTACCTACCAAAAGCTAACACCAACCTGCCAACCAGACCCAACACAACTCTACCTACCAAAAGCTAAGACCAACCTGCCAGCCAGACCCAACACAACCCTACCTACCAAAAGCTAAGACCAACCTGCCAGCCAGAGCCAACACAACCCTACCTACCAAAAGCTAACACCAACCTGCCAGCCAGACCCAACACAACTCTACCTACCAAAAGCTAAGACCAACCTGCCAGCCAGACCCAACACAACTCTACCTAGCATAAACTAACACCAACCTGCCAGCCAGACCCAACACAACTCTACCTAGCATAAACTAACACCAACCTGCCAGCCAGACCCAACACAACTCTACCTAGCATAAACTAACACCAACCTGCCAGCCAGACCCAACACAAGCATGCCTACCAAAAGCTAAGACCAACCTGCCAGCCAGACCCAACACAACCCTACCTACCAAAAGCTAAGACCAACCTGCCAGCCAGAGCCAACACAACCCTACCTACCAAAAGCTAACACCAACCTGCCAGCCAGACCCAACACAACTCTACCTAGCATAAACTAACACCAACCTGCCAGCCAGACCCAACACAAGCATGCCTACCAAAAGCTAACACCAACCTGCCAGCCAGACCCAACACAACTCTACCAACTCTACCACAACTCTGTAGGAGTGGACAAGCCTTTTCGAAGCTGCACAGAGTGGCGCAAGATCTTCAGGAAGAGATCTAAGGGGGGGGGGGGGTTGGTTGGAGCAGAGATGAGCCTCTCTATGGCTGCACAAAATGGCGCAGAATCTGTAGGAGAAGTTCTGTCCGCCTCTCTGCTGCCAACTGCTGGGTCAGGGGGGAGGATTAGAGACAAGCCTTTCCGTGGCTGTATGGACAAGTACAGGATCTGTAGGAAGAGACAAGCCTTTCTGCAGCTGCACAGAGGGGTGCAGGATCTGAAGGAGGATATCTAAGGGGGGGGATTGGTTGGAGCAGAGATGAGCCTCTCTATGGCTGCACAGAGTGGCACAGGATCTGTAGGAGAAGGTCTGTCCTCCTCTCTGCTGCCGACTGCTGAGACAGGGGGTAGGGCTAGAGACAACCCTTTCCGTGGCTGTACAGGATCTGTAGGAGGAGTTCTGTCCTCCTCTCTGCTGTCAATTCCTGGTACAAGGTGAGGGTGGAGACGAGGTGGGCGCTACAGGAGAGGCGCGAGGACCACATAAAAATGGCCAGGAGGGCCGGAGCGTTTGACACACGGGCCCCAGATCCTCCAGGAATAAATTACTGACACCCCAATTCATCCACATCCTGGAAGCACTAAAAGGTGTTTTTATATATATATTTTTTTATTTTCCAGGACAGAATGGCTGGCAAGAGGCTGCTGTCCCGCCCACAGACACACCGAAAGCCCTGCTGGATCGATGAAAATGATATTAAACTCAAAAATAAGCCAACCATCTGATTCCTGGAAGCCATTCATTACCCCGTTCCCTGATTGGTATCACTTATCTCGGTTTGCCGGAGAATATGGAAATGATGTGAATGATCCTTCGGAGAGAAGATTGCTGCTGATGAGAGAAGGTGACATAGGAGGGGGGGGCAGGAGAGATCTGGGGGGGGGGCCTGATACACATAGCTGACACCGGTTGTCCCCCCCCCCTCCCCCGGAGCGGCCCAGCGGTGTCCCTTCTCTCAGCACTGCGCGTGTTTAAAATGCTAATGTAACGGAGGACGTTGGTGTTTACCTGATGAATAATAGATGCTTGAACCTCCCACGCCTCATTACTGACACTTAGCCTGCTTCCCCCCCCCCCCCCCCCCCGCCGCTAAACCAGAGAAATGGCCGGCGGCGGGGGGGGGGGGGGGGCATCGGTGTCACCGTACCGGGAGAGGAGCTCCGACCAAAGCTGCCGCGACACCCCCGAGCTTCACTTTAACCCCTTCAAGCCAATTCCGACACTTCGCCCCTACGTGTAAAAATCTACACAGAACCCCCCAAACATTATATATGATTTTTTTTCCAGCAGAGACCCTAGAGAATACAATGGCGGTCGTTGCAACTTTTTATTTTGCACGGTATTTGCGCAGCAATAAAAATAAAAAATTGGCGCTGAAAATGCCCCCCTCGGCTTATACTCGAGTCAATTTTTTGCTCCTGATCTCCCGGATTTTGGGGACCCAGTACCGGCTGTCCTTAAGCCCCCTGGACCCCAAACTTGGCACACATGTAGCGCCACTCTTCCTCTATAAGTGTGCAAAGTTTGTTGTCCGGGGGACCTACGGCCGGGGAGCACCAATTTTTCAAAGCCAGGCACCCCCTTCCATAGACTCCCATGTTCAACAGTAATTTCTCCGGTGACTTTCTCCAGCAACAATAGATCTCCCACTAACAATAATAGATCTACCACTAGCAACAATAGACCCCCCCCAGCAACAATAGATCTCCCACTAACAACAATAGATCTACCACTAGCAACAATAGATCTCCCACTGGCAACAATTAACCCCCCCAGCAACAATAGATCTCCCACTAGCAACAATAAACCCCCCCCAGCAACAATAGATCTCCCACTAGCAACAATAGACCCCCCAGCAACAATAGATCTCCCACTAGCAACAGTAGACCCCCCCAGCAACAATAGATCTCCCACTAGCAACAATAGACCCCCCCAGCAACAATAGATCTCCCACTAGCAACAATAAACCCCCCCCAGCAACAATAGATCTCCCACTAGCAACAATAGACCCCCCCAGCAACAATAGATCTCCCACTAGCAACAGTAGACCCCCCCCAGCAACAATAGATCTCCCACTAGCAACAATAGACCCCCCAGCAACAATAGATCTCCCACTAGCAACAATAGACCCCACTTTCTTTTCCCCTTCCCCCCAGCAACAGTCGGCTTCAAAAGTGGAAATTACGCTTCGAGAGATACAAGACACAGGGGGGTCCCTCCGGCGTTTCTTGTATCAGCGCAGAGCGGCTCTCATAGGTAAGAGTCGGCGCGGTGGGGGCGGTAATATCCATCCTGCGGAATGTAATCTCCCCCCCACCTTGTGATGGGGCCGCCCCCCCCCCTCCCCCCAGGAGTGTGTGCTTCCCGCAAAATGTTACCATCTGTTCCCATCACCTCCCCTCGGGGGCGACCTCCTCCGTATGTCCCATTCTACCGCCAATTACAGCGCCGGCCGCCATACCGAGCGCCAAACCCGAGCGACACGCCGCTGACCAAGAAAGTATTACAAATATATATCTGTAGAAACGAATAGAATAAAGTGAATATTATAATTATTATTCTTAATAAAAATAATATTAATAATAAAAAAAAATATTAATAATAATCTTCCTCTATTGTAACGTTTTGACCAAAAAAAATAAAACGAATTTTTGTGATTTTTTTTTTTTGAAAATGTATTTGTATCAATAACAATGTAATAAAAAAAATATATTTTATTTATATTAATTACACTAAGGGCCCTTTCACACTGGTGCGTTTTCCCCGCGTTTCTGCCGCGTTTTCGCGGTAAAAAATAGCGCTATTAAAACGCCCCCCATGCCATTGAAATGAATTAAAAACGCGGTAAAATCACACCGCGATTTTACAGCGTTTTTACCGTGTTTTTTAATTCATTTTTTAATTAATTTCAATGGAGGTAATTTTTTTTTTTACCGTTTTCGGTCATAAAACGCCCCCCATGAAATGCCCCTCCATTGAAATGAATTAAAAACGCGGTAAAACGCGGTAAAATCGTGGCAAAGCACCGCGATTTTACCGCATTTTACAGCGTTTTTACCGCGTTTTTTAATTCATTTTTTAACTCATTTCAATGGAGGGGGGCATGGGGAGCGTTTTATGAGCGTTTTAATAGCGTTATTTTTACCGCGAAAACGGTGGGGCCCCAATGGCGGTGTGTTGAGTTATTTTGAGGGGGACGTTAAATTGACACCGTTATACAAGCTGTACACTTAGGCTGCATTCACACCTGGGCGTTTTGTCGCCCTACGCCCGACGCTACAAATACGCCGGACCGTCGAATTTACATTATCCTCTATGGAGACCGTTCACATCTCCGAACGCCGAAAGACCCTTTTTCGACGCGCGTATCGGGCGTTCCAAAAAAAAAAAAAACTTGGTTAAAAACGATGCGTTTTTGTCGCCGCAAATCGCGGGACAAAACGCCTATTTTTTGCCGCCGCCGGGGCGGGGGGCGATGCTCTGGGTGGCGAGCGATGCTCGGGGCGGGGGGCGATGCTCGGGGCGGGGGGCGATGCTCGGGGCGGGGGGCGATGCTCGGGGCGGGGGGGCGATGCTCTGGGCGGAGTGGCAGCGATGCTAGGGGCAGAGGGAGATGCTCTGGTTGGGGGGGTGGCGATGCTCGGGGCGGGGGGGCGATGCTCTGGGTGGCGAGCGATGCTCTGGGCGGGGGGCGATGCTCTGGGTGGGGGGTGGCGATGCTCGGGGCGCGTGGTGATGCTCTGGGCAGGGGGCGGCGATGCTCGGGGCGGGGGGGCGATGCTCGGGGCGGGGGGGCGATGCTCTGGGCGGAGTGGCAGCGATGCTGGGGCAGATGCTCTGGTTGGGTGGCGATGCTCGGGGCGGGGGGGGGCGATGCTCTGGGTGGCGAGCGATGCTCTGGGCGGGGGGCGATGCTCTGGGTGGGGGGTGGCGATGCTCGGGGCGCGTGGTGATGCTCTGGGCAGGGGGCGGCGATGCTCGGGGCGGGGGGGGCGATGCTCTGGGTGGCGAGCGATGCTCTGGGCGGGGGGCGATGCTCTGGGTGGGGGGTAGCGATGCTCGGGGCGCGTGGTGATGCTCTGGGCGGGGGGGCGGCGATGCTCGGGGCGGCGAGCGATGCTCGGGGCGACGGGGGGGGGGGGGGGGCACTCTCCGCATCACTCAGTTCTCCTAATTCCATCTGACACTTCGCCGGCCCAGCGCCAGATTGCGCAAGGATTCCACGGTGGGGCCTGCGGAGACGGAGCACAGGGATGGGAATGCGCGTTCTCCCGTATAACACATGGCTGCCCCCCCCCCCCCGAGCCCATCCTGAACCCCCCCCCACGAGCTCGCATCTGCTGTAGGTTTGGTGAGCGCCCCCCTCGGCCTCCCCTCCCCCCAGATGTGGTGTGATCTGATGACCTGATGTTGTCACGTGACCTCCTTTACCTTCATATCTGTAAAGCCGAAGAAACAATGTAACAAAGACTTCTCCTGGTGGGATTGCCGAGTAACCAGCGGTGGAAAAAAAATGGAGTCCGCACATCTGCCGCCGCCACCATTACCCGCCATCCTTCTTAAAGTGAGCCAAGCGGTGCAAATATAGAACTGCTGGGAGGTGGAAGAGACTACAGGGCCTCTGTTTCCTAAAATGTCCATCACTCTGTTTACCTGAAAGCAGCAGAGACAGGGGTGTACCTACAGGGGGCGCAATGGCGGCCAGGGCCCACCGTGCGGCTCCCCTGTACACCTGGATTGGAGGAGCGGCCATATAGAGGAACCAATCCCCTCCATTTTCCTCTTTCCCTCCCTCCCACCAGCATTCAGGCCTGCCGGATTCAACCCCATCCCCTCTCCATGCCCTGCTGCCCCCGGGGCCTGTGTGCTGCCCTGTCCCCACCACAGCTCTGCCCGCTTCCCCCCTCTCTGCCCTGCTGCCCCCGGGCCCCGGTGTGCTTCCCCATCCCCACCACAGCTCTGCCCGCTTCCCCCCTCTCTGCCCTGCTGCCCCTGTGTGCTCCCCCATCCCCACCACAGCTCCGCCGGATTCAACCCCCTTCCCTCTCCCTGCCCTGCTGCCCCCAGGGCCTGTGTGCTGCCCTGTCCCCACCACAGCTCTGCCCGCTTCCCCCCTCTTTGCCCTGCTGCCCCTGGGCCCCTGTGTACTCCCCCATCCCCACAACAGCTCTCTCCCCTCTCCCATCCTGCTGCCTACAGGCCCCTGTGTGCTCCCCTGTCGCCACCACAGCTCTGCTGGCTCCCCCTCCTCCCTGCGGCCCCTGTGTGCTCCCCTGTTCTTGCCACAGCTCTGCCAGCTTCCCCCCCTCCCCGCCCTCGGGCCCCTGTGTGCTCCCCATCCCCACCACAGCTCTGACAGCTTTCTCCCCTCTCCCACCCTGCTGCCCCAGGGCCCCTGTGTGCTCCCCCCGTCCCCACCACAGATCTGCCAGGTTAAACTCCCTCTCCATGCCCTGCTGCCCCCAGGCCCTTTTGTGTTCCCCTGTCCCCACCACAGCTCTGCTGGCTCCCCCCTCCCTGTGTGCTCCCCTGTCCCCGCCACAGCTCTGCTGGGTTCCCAATCCCAAACCCCTCCCCTCTCCATGCCCTGCTGCCCCCGGGCCCTTGTGTGCTCCCCTGTCCCCGCCACAGCTCTGCTGGGTTCCCAAACCCCTCCCCTCTCCATGCCCTGCTGCCCCCGGGCCCCTGTGTGCTCCCCTGCCCCCGCCACAGCTCTGCTGGGTTCCCAAACCCCTCCCCTCTCCATGCCCTGCTGCACCCGGGCCCCTGTGTGCTCCCCTGTCCCTGCCACATCTCTGCTGGCTCCCCCCTCCCCGTGTGCTCCCCTGTCCCCGCCACAGCTCTGCTGGGTTCCCAAACCCCTCCCCTCTCCATGCCCTGCTGCCCCCGGGCCCCTGTGTGCTCCCCTGTCCCTGCCACATCTCTGCTGGCTCCCCCCTCCCCGTGTGCTCCCCTGTCCCCGCCACAGCTCTGCTGGGTTCCCAAACCCTTCCCCTCTCCATGCCCTGCTGCCCCCGGGCCCCTGTGTGCTCCCCTGTCCCCGCCACAGCTCTGCTGGGTTCCCAAACCCCTCCCCTCTCCATGCCCTGCTGCCCCCGGGCCCCTGTGTGCTCCCCTGTCCCCGCCACAGCTCTGCTGGCTCCCCCCTCCCCGTGTGCTCCCCTGTCCCCACCACAGCTCTGCTGGGTTCCCAAACCCTTCCCCTCTCCATGCCCTGCTGCCCCCGGGCCCCTGTGTGCTCCCCTGTTCCCACCACAGCTCTGCTGGCTCCCCCACTCCTTGTAGCCCCCAGGCACATGTGTGCTCCCCTGTCCCCACGACCGCTCTGAATGCTCCGAACGGCTTGTGTGTTTGCAGATGCATGAGGGGGCCATTACCAATGGTGGCGCCACACATCTGCTAAAAAGGCAATGCGTTTTTGTGCGTTGCGGGAAAGCGCCCCATTTTCTGTGAGTTCCGGTGTCCGTTCCACCCCACCGTGCTTCGAGACGCGGCTTAACGGAAATCCAAACTTTCTAAAAGGAGAGTAGCGGTGGGAAGATTCTCAGCGGATGGCGGTTCACATGCCGCGGTTACGTTGTTATCCGACGCGTTGATACATCCGAAGACGGATCCGGAGACGCGCCACTTCAGCGAACGCTTTTCCCCGGACGGAGATCCCCTTTATAGGATAATATTTGACATCCGCCCGCTGCTTGTATCCCTCCCCCGCTGAGACGTACAGACAAGCTCCATCAACTCCCCCCCCGCAGGGCGCGGGTCCCGGGAGGGCCGCTGTCACCATTGACATTTCCTATGAATACAGAGAGGAGGTAATGAGAGCTGCTGTTAGCAGCGGGGGCAGATCCAGGAGCACCGAGGGGGGGTGCCGGGGGTAATTGGCATTTATTTACCGACGCGCTCGGCCTGGGAATTGGCGGCGGGTTTGCCGTACGGAAGTTGATATGAGCCGAGCGCGGCGTTCCCGCTCGCTAATTAATTGGAGTCGTCAGTTCAACAACTGTACACGGCGTCTCGCCTTTCACTTCGCTCTGCCTGCGGCGCTGCCGCGGGGAGCTGCACGTCTCCCGGTGTTAGGTTTGCTGTTTGTCCACGTTTTTGGGGGGACAGAAGGCGTAAAATGTTCCCCTTCTCCCCCCACATATAAAATAACAGCGATTAGGTCAGTACTGGAGGTGGGTTGGAAGGTTAATCATAGGTGGGTTAGGGAGTTAGGTCAATATCAGAGGTGGGTTGGTAGGTTAGGTCAGTATCAGAGGTGGGTTGGTAGGTTAGGTCAGTATCAGAGGTGGGTTGGTAGGTTAGGTCAGTACTGGAGGTGGGTTGGGAGGTTAGGTCAGTACTGGAGGTGGGTTGGGAGGTTGGGTGAGTACTGGAGGTGGGTTGGGAGGTTAGGTCAGTACTGGAGGTGGGTTGGGAGGTTAGGTCAGTACTGGAGGTGGGTTGGGAGGCTAGGTCAGTACTGGAGGTGGGTTGGGAGGGTGGGTGAGTACTGGAGGTGGGTTGGGAGGTTAGGTCAGTACTGGAGGTGGGTTGGGAGGTTAGGTCAGTACTGGAGGTGGGTTAAGAGGTTAGGTGAGTACTGGAGGTGGGTTGGGAGGTTAGGTGAGTACTGGAGATGGGTTGGGAGGTAAGGTCTGTATGGGGAGGATTGGAGAGGTTAGGTCAGTACTGGAGGTGGGTTGGGAGGTAAGGTCAGTACTGGAGGTGGGTTGGGAGGTTAGGTCAGTACTGGAAATGGGTTGAGAGGTTAGGTCAGTATGGAGGTGGTTTGGGGGGTTAGGAAAGTACTGGAGATGGGTTGGGAGTTTAGGACAGTATCAGAGGTGGGTTGGGAGGTTAGGTCAGTACTGGAGGTGGGTTGGGAGGTTAGGTCAGTACTGGAGGTGGGTTGGGAAGATAGGTCAGTACTGGAGGTGGGTTGGGAGGTTAGGTCAGTACTGGAGATGGGTTGGGAGGTTAGGTCAGTACTGGAGGTGGGTTGGGAGTTTAGAACAGTATCAGAGGTAGGTTGGGAGGTTAGGTCAGTACTGGAGGTGGGTTGGGAGGTTAGGTCAGTACTGGAGGCGGGTTGGGAGGTAAGGTCAGTCCTGGAGGCGGGTTGGGAGGTTAGGTCAATACTGGAGATGGGTTGGGAGGTTAGGTCAGTACTGGAGGCGGGTTGGGAGGTTAGGTCAGTACTGGAGGTGGGTTGGGAGGTTAGGTCAGTACTGGAGGCGGGTTGGGATGTTAGGTCAGTACTGGAGGCGGGTTGGGATGTTAGGTCAGTACTGGAGGCGGGTTGGGAGGTTAGGTCAGTACTGGAGGTGGGTTGGGAGGTTGGGTGAGTACTGGAGGCGGGTTGGGAGGTTAGGTCAGTACTGGAGGTGGGTTGGGATGTTAGGTCAGTACTGGAGGCGGGTTGGGAGGTAAGGTCAGTACTGGAGGCAGGTTGGGATGTTAGGTCAGTACTGGAGGTGGGTTGGGATGTTAGGTCAGTACTGGAGGTGGGTTGGGAGGTAAGGTCAGTCCTGGAGGTGAGTTGGGAGGTTAGGTCAGTCCTGGAGGCGGGTTGGGAGGATAGGTCAGTCCTGGAGGCGGGTTGGGAGGTTAGGTCAGTACTGGAGGTGGGTTGGGAGGTTAGGTCAGTACTGGAGGTGGGTTTGATGGTTAGGTCAGTACTGGAGGTGGGTTGGGAGGTTAGGTCAGTACTGGAGGTGGGTTGGGAGGTTAGGTCAGTACTGGAGGTGGGTTGGGAGGTTAGGTCAGTACTGGAGGTGGGTTGGGAGGTAAGGTCAGTACTGGAGGTGGGTTGGGAGGTTAGGTCAGTATTGGAGGTGAGTTGGGAGGTTAGGTCAGTACTGGAGATGGGTTGGGAGGTTAGGTCAGTACTGGAGATGGGTTGGGAGGTTAGGTCAGTACTGGAGGTGAGTTGGGAGGTTAGGTCAGTACTGGATGTGGGTTGGGAGGTTAGGTCAGTACTGGAGATGGGTTGGGAGGTTAGGTCAGTACTGGAGGCGGGTTGGGAGGTTAGGTCAGTCCTGGAGGCGGGTTGGGAGGTTAGGTCAGTCCTGGAGGCGGGTTGGGAGGTTAGGTCAGTCCTGGAGGCGGGTTGGGAGGTTAGGTCAGTACTGGAGGTGGGTTGGGAGGTTAGGTCAGTACTGGAGGTGAGTTGGGAGGTTAGGTCAGTACTGGAGGTGGGTTGGGAGGTTAGGTCAGTACTGGAGGCGGGTTGGGAGGTTAGGTCAGTACTGGCGGTGGGTTGGGAGGTTAGGTCAGTACTGGAGGTGAGTTGGGAGGTTAGGTCAGTACTGGAGGTGGGTTGGGAGGTTAGGTCAGTCCTGGAGGCGGGTTGGGATGTTAGGTCAGTACTGGAGGTGGGTTGGGAGGTTAGGTCAGTACTGGAGGCGGGTTGGGAGGTTAGGTCAGTACTGGAGGTGGGTTGGGAGGTTAGGTCAGTACTGGAGGTGGGTTGGGAGGTTAGGTCAGTCCTGGAGGCGGGTTGGGATGTTAGGTCAGTACTGGAGGTGGGTTGGGAGGTTAGGTCAGTACTGGAGGCGGGTTGGGAGGTTAGGTCAGTACTGGAGGTGGGTTGGGAAGTAAGGTCAGTACTGGAGGTGGGTTAGGAGGTTAGGTCAGTACTGGAGGCAGGTTGGGAGGTTAGGTCAGTACTGGAGGCGGGTTGGGAGGTTAGGTCAGTACTGGAGGCGGGTTGGGAGGTTAGGTCAGTACTGGAGGCGGGTTGGGAGGTTAGGTCAGTACTGGAGATGGTTGGGAGGTAAGGTCAGTACTGGAGGCGGGTTGGGAGATTAGGTCAGTACTGGAGGTGGGTTGGGAGATTAGGTCAGTACTGGAGGTGGGTTGGAAGGTTAGGTCAGTACTGGAGGTGGGTTGGAAGGTAAGGTCAGTACTGGAGGCGGGTTGGGAGGTTAGGTCAGTACTGGAGGTGGGTTGGGAGGTTAGGTCAGTCCTGGAGGCAGGTTGGGAGGTTAGGTCAGTCCTGGAGGCGGGTTGGGAGATTAGGTCAGTACTGGAGGAGGGTTGGGAGGTTAGGTCAGTCCTGGAGGCAAGTTGGGAGGTTAGGTCAGTCCTGGAGGTGGGTTGGGAGGTTAGGTCAGTACTGGAGGTGGGTTGGGAGGTTAGGTCAGTCCTGGAGGCAGGTTGGGAGGTTAGGTCAGTCCTGGAGGCGGGTTGGGATGTTAGGTCAGTACTGGAGATGGTTGGGAGGTAAGGTCAGTACTGGAGGTGGGTTAGGAGGTTGGGTCAGTACTGGAGGTGGGTTGGGAGGTTAGGTCAGTACTGGAGGTGGGATGGGAGGTTAGGTCAGTCCTGGAGGCGGGTTGGGAGGTTAGGTCAGTCCTGGAGGCGGGTTGGGAGGTTAGGTCAGTACTGGAGGCGGGTTGGGAGGTTAGGTCAGTACTGGAGGTGGGTTGGGAGGTTAGGTCAGTCCTGGAGGCGGGTTGGGAGGTTAGGTCAGTCCTGGAGGCGGGTTGGGAGGTTAGGTCAGTACTGGAAGCAGGTTGGGAGGTTAGGTCAGTCCTGGAGGCGGGTTGGGAGGTTAGGTCAGTACTGGAGATGGTTGGGAGGTTAGGTCAGTACTGGAGGTGGGTTGGGAGGTTATGTCAGTCCTGGAGGCAGGTTGGGAGGTTAGGTCAGTCCTGGAGGCGGGTTGGGATGTTAGGTCAGTACTGGAGATGGTTGGGAGGTAAGGTCAGTACTGGAGGTGGGTTGGGAGGTTAGGTCAGTCCTGGAGGCAGGTTGGGAGGTTAGGTCAGTCCTGGAGGCGGGTTGGGAGATTAGGTCAGTACTGGAGGTGGGTTGGGAGGTTAGGTCAGTCCTGGAGGCAAGTTGGGAGGTTAGGTCAGTACTGGAGGCGGGTTGGGAGGTTAGGTCAGTACTGGAGGCGGGTTGGGAGGTTAGGTCAGTCCTGGAGGTGGGTTGGGAGGTTAGGTCAGTACTGGAGGTGGATTGGGAGGTTAGGACAGTACTGGAGGTGGGTTGGGAGGTTAGGTCAGTCCTGGAGGCGGGTTGGGAGGTTAGGTCAGTCCTGGAGGCGGGTTGGGAGGTTAGGTCAGTACTGGAGGTGGGTTGGGAGGTTAGGTCAGTACTGGAGATGGGTTGGGAGGTTAGGTCAGTACTGGAGGTGGGTTGGGAGGTTAGGTCAGTACTGGAGGTGGGTTGGGAGGTTAGGTCAGTCCTGGAGGCGGGTTGGGAGGTTAGGTCAGTCCTGGAGATGGTTGGGAGGTTAGGTCATTCCTGGAGGCGGGTTGGGAGGTTAGGTCAGTACTGGAGGTGGGTTGGGAGGTTAGGTCAGTACTGGAGGTGGGTTGGGAGGTTAGGTCAGTACTGGAGGTGGGTTGGGAGGTTAGGTCAGTCCTGGAGGCGGGTTGGGAGGTTAGGTCAGTACTGGAGGTGGGTTGGGAGGTTAGGTCAGTACTGGAGGTGAATGAGACCAGGTCAATGTGGGTTTCGGCAGGTAGGACGATATCGTAGGGTAGATAGTATGCTTGGAATGTTTAGAGCCCGGTTTCGGGGACTAGGACCGGGTTCAGGGACTAGGACCGGGTTCAGGGACTTAGCAGGGTGTTTATCATGTGGCCCGTTACGGGTTAATATCAGGAAAACATGTTGGGAAAGGTGGCCGCCATGACACTGTGTAGCTACTGTTTCCCAGGAAGCAGCTGTCACCATCAGTAGTGGGGCTTCCTTCCTGTAGGCGCCTCCTTACATGTGACTGAGAGGACACGTCCCCATTGGCTGCCGATGTCAGCATTTCTCCTCCGTCTGTTGATCACACACATGTGGGGGAACGAACTCGCTGGCGTCGGCGCCGTTTAGTAAGCGTGGGGAATTATTGCCTCTCCTATGTACCTGTGACATGAGTAAGGCTGGGGTCACACTACTACGGGTCGGAATGCGTCAAATCAATGGGGTGCTCTAAAAACATGCCGCGTGGCCCCTTTATTAGGTCCCCCCTGCTAGCAGCGGTCTCCCCCTGAATAATATATGGACAGTCTGACCCTTCCCCCGCTCTACTGATTTGTAAACAATGTGATAACAAATGACAACATTTTCAGGACATCGGGTTTCCTTCTCATTAACATTTCAAAGATTTGCAACCTTTCCAGACATAAAGGTCCCTTTCCAGAGAACATTTAAAGGCTAAACACATGGCGGAGAGACTGACGCGTTTTCATGGTGACGAGCTGCAAGCTGATACTGACCTAACCTCCTGACGCACCTCACCTCTGATACTGACCTGACCTCCTGACGCACCTCACCTCTGATACTGACCTAACCTCCTGACGCACCTCACCTCTGATACTGACCTGACCTCCTGACGCACCTCACCTCTGATACTGACCTAACCTCCTGACGCACCTCACCTCTGATAGTGACCTGACCTCCTAATGCACCTCACCTCTGATACTGACCTAACCTCCTGACGCACCTCACCTCTGATACTGACCTGACCTCCTGACGCACCTCACCTCTGATACTGACCTAACCTCCTGACGCACCTCACCTCTGATAGTGACCTGACCTCCTGATGCACCTCACCTCTGATACTGACCTGACCTTCTGACGCACCTCACCTCTGATACTGACCTGACCTCCTGACGCACCTCACCTCTGATACTGACCTGACCGCCTGACGCACCTCACCTCTGATACTGACCTGACCGCCTGACGCACCTCATCTCTGATACTGACCTGACCTCCTGACGCACCTCACCTCTGATACTGACCTGACCTCCTGACACATATGAAGGTCATTCCTAATAGACATATAAAGGTCCTTCCTTATAGACATAGGAAGGTCCTTCCTCGTACCCATATGGAGGTCTTTCCTCATACACATATGAAGGTCTTTCCTTGTACACATAAGAAGGTCCTCCCTAATAGACATAGGAAGGTCCTTCCTCTTACACATATAGAGGTTCTTCCTTGTACACATAAGAAGGTCCTCCCTAATAGACATATGGAGGTCCTTCCTCGTACACATATGAAGCTAATCCTTCCTCATACACATATGGAGGTCCTTCCTCATACACATATGAAGGTCCTTCCTCGTACACATATGAAGGTCCTTCCTCATACACATATGAAGGTCCTTCCTCGTACACATATGGAGGTCCTTCCTCATACACATATGAAGGTCCTTCCTCGTACACATATGAAGGTCCTTCCTCGTACACATATGAAGGTCCTTCCTCATACACATATGAAGGTCCTTCCTCGTACACATATGGAGGTCCTTCCTCGTACACATATGGAGGTCCTTCCTCGTACACATATGAAGGTCCTTCCTCGTACACATATGGAGGTCCTTCCTCATACACATATGAAGGTAATCCTTCCTCGTACACATATAAAGGTGATCCTTCCTCGTACACATATGAAGGTGATCCTTCCTCATACACATATGGAGGTCCTTCCTCGTACACATATGAAGGTCCTTCCTCGTACACATATGGAGGTCCTTCCTCATACACATATGGAGGTCCTTCCTCATACACATATGAAGGTAATCCTTCCTCGTACACATATGAAGGTGATCCTTCCTCGTACACATATGAAGGTGATCCTTCCTCATACACATATGAAGGTCCTTCCTCATACACATATGGAGGTCCTTCCTCATACACATATGAAGGTAATCCTTCCTCATACACATATGAAGGTCCTTCCTCGTACACATATGAAGGTGATCCTTCCTCGTACACATATGAAGGTGATCCTTCCTCGTACACATATGAAAATCCTTCCTCGTACACATATGAAGGTGATCCTTCCTCGTACACATATGAAGGTCCTTCCTCGTACACATATGGAGGTCCTTCCTCATACACATATGAAGGTAATCCTTCCTCATACACATATGAAGGTCCTTCCTCGTACACATATGAAGGTGATCCTTCCTCTTACACATATGGAGGTCCTTCCTCGTACACATATGAAGGTGATCCTTCCTCGTACACTTATGAAGGTCCTTCCTCGTACACATATGAAGGTGATCCTTCCTCGTACACATATGAAGGTCCTTCCTCGTACACATTTGAAGGTCCTTCCTCGTACACATATGAAGGTCCTTCCTCGTACACATATGAAGGTCCTTCCTCGTACACATATGAAGGTCCTTCCTCGTACACATATGGAGGTCCTTCCTTGTACACATATGAAGGTGATCCTTCCTCGTACACATATGGAGGTCCTTCCTTGTACACATATGAAGGTGATCCTTCCTCGTACACATATGAAGGTCCTTCCTCGTACACATATGAAGGTCCTTCCTCGTACACATATGAAGGTCCTTCCTCGTACACATATGAAGGTCCTTCCTCGTACACATATGAAGGTCCTTCCTCGTACACATATGAAGGTGATCCTTCCTCGTACACATATGAAGGTCCTTCCTCGTACACATTGTCCTGATTGTGTCTTCAATTCATGTTTTTTACAGTTTTGATCCAAATGACTCGATTGGGTGAAATCCGATTATCAGAACTCATCAGATTCATGACACAGAAATTGATCTTCAGATAAAACGAGAAAATTCGACACATAAGAGCTGACATTTCCAGAGCCGGAGAAATGGTTTTCCGGAGCGCGTCGCCTATAAATCGCATTATCTCGCTTCCATTCCCCTACATGCGAGACCCACAGACCTGCAATCGGTTATAAATCACCAGCAGATCTCATTCCCGGTCCCGGAGCCAATCGGTTATAAATCACCAGCAGATCCCATTCCCGGTCCCGGAGCCAATCGGTTATAAATCACCAGCAGATCTCATTCCCGGTCCCGGAGCCAATCGGTTATAAATCACCAGCAGATCCCATTCCCGGTCCCGGAGCCAATCGGTTATAAATCACCAGCAGATCTCATTCCCGGTCCCGGAGCCAATCGGACCGGTTATAAATTACCAGCAGATCTCATTCCCGGTCCCGGAGCCAATCGGTTATAAATCACCAGCAGATCTCATTCCCGGTCCCGGAGCCAATCGGACCGGTTATAAATTACCAGCAGATCCCATTACCGGTCCCGGAGCCAATCGGTTATAAATCACCAGCAGATCCCATTCCCGGTCCCGGAGCCAATCAGTTATAAATCACCAGCAGATCCCATTCCCGGTCCCGGAGCCAATCGGTTATAAATCACCAGCAGATCCCATTCCTGGTCCCGGAGCCAATCGGTTATAAATCACCAGCAGATCTCATTCCCGGTCCCGGAGCCAATCGGACCGGTTATAAATTACCAGCAGATCTCATTCCCGGTCCCGGAGCCAATCGGACCGGTTATAAATTACCAGCAGATCTCATTCCCGGTCCCGGAGCCAATCGGTTATAAATTACCAGCAGATCTCATTCCCGGTCCCGGAGCCAATCGGTTATAAATCACCAGCAGATCCCATTCCCGGTCCCGGAGCCAATCAGTTATAAATCACCAGCAGATCCCATTCCCGGTCCCGGAGCCAATCGGTTATAAATCACCAGCAGATCCCATTCCCGGTCCCGGAGCCAATCGGTTATAAATCACCAGCAGATCCCATTCCTGGTCCCGGAGCTGGCCGGGGTTTGGAGACATTTAGCTGCAGTAAAATTAACGTCATTCAAATTATCTCCATTTCCATCTGCAGCCCGGAGATTTGTATAAACAATCTATTGTAACTCCGCCCGAGAGAAAAGGGCACCACTTCAGGAAGAGGCTTTTCTACTTCTACTAAGAAGGTTTTCCAAAATGTTTTCCATTTCTATCCCAATACTCTCAATAATGAGGCTCCGGACCCACAAGAAGAAGAGACCTGCAAGGTTCCTACTTAGAGATCCGGACCCACAAGAAGAAGAGACCTGCAAGGTTCCTACTTAGAGATCCGGATCCACAAGAAGAAGAGACCTGCAAGGTTCCTACTTAGAGATCCGGACCCACAAGAAGAAGAGACCTGCAAGGTTCCTACTTAGAGATCAGGATCCACAAGAAGAAGAGACCTGCAAGGTTCCTACTTAGAGATCCGGATCCACAAGAAGAAGAGACCTGCAGGGTTCCTACTTAGAGATCCGGACCCACAAGATGAAGAGACCTGCAAGGTCCCTACTTAGAGATCCGGATGCACAAGAAGAAGAGACCTGCAAGGTTCCTACTTAGAGATCCGGATCCACAAGAAGAAGAGACCTGCTAGGTTCCTACTTAGAGATCCGGACCCACAAGAAGAAGAGACCTGCAAGGTTCGTACTTAGAGATCCGGACCCACAAGAAGAAGAGACCTGCAAGGTTCGTACTTAGAGATCCGGATCCACAAGAAGAAGAGACCTGCAAGGTTCCTACTTAGAGATCCGGACCCACAAGAAGAAGAGACCTGCAAGGTTCCTACTTAGAGATCCAGATCCACAACAAGAGACCTCTGAGTTCCTATTTAGAGCTCAAGACCCACAAGAAGAAAAGACATGCAAGGTTTCCGGATCCACAAGAAAAAGAGACCTGTAAGGTTTCTACTTAGAGTTCCGGATCCACAAGAAGAGACCTGCAAGGTTCCTAATTAGAGTTCTGGACCCACAAGAACAGACCTCTGAGTTCCTATTTAGAGCTCAAGACCCACAAGAAAAAGAGACCTGCAAGGTTCCTCCTTGACCTGTGAGGTTCTGATATAGAGCTCCAGACACAGGTGTAGAGGAGACCTGTGAGGTTCTTATATAGAGCTCCAGACACAGGTGTAGAGGAGACCTGTGAGGTTCTTATATAGAGCTCCAGACACAGGTGTAGGGGAGACCTGTGAGGTTCTTATATAGAGCTCCAGACACAGGTGTAGGGGAGACCTGTGAGGTTCTTATATAGAGCTCCAGACACAGGTGTAGGGGAGACCTGTAAGGTTCTTATATAGAGCTCCAGACACAGGTGTAGGGGAGACCTGTAAGGTTCCGATATAGAGCTCCAGACACAGGTGTAGGGGAGACCTGTGAGGTTCTTATATAGAGCTCCAGACACAGGTGTAGGGGAGACCTGTGAGGTTCTGATATAGAGCTCCAGACACAGGTGTAGGGGAGACCTGTGAGGTTCTTATATAGAGCTCCAGACACAGGTGTAGGGGAGACCTGTGAGGTTCTGATATAGAGCTCCAGACACAGGTGTAGGGGAGACCTGTGAGGTTCTTATATAGAGCTCCAGACACAGGTGTAGGGGAGACCTGTGAGGTTCTGATATAGAGCTCCAGACACAGGTGTAGGGGAGACATGTGAGGTTCTTATATAGAGCTCCAGACACAGGTGTAGGGGAGACCTGTGAGGTTCTTATATAGAGCTCCAGACACAGGTGTAGGGGAGACCTGTGAGGTTCTTATATAGAGCTCCAGACACAGGTGTAGAGGAGACCTGTGAGGTTCTTATATAGAGCTCCAGACACAGGTGTAGGGGAGACCTGTGAGGTTCTTATATAGAGCTCCAGACACAGGTGTAGGGGAGACCTGTGAGGTTCTTATATAGAGCTCCAGACACAGGTGTAGGGGAGACCTGTGAGGTTCTTATATAGAGCTCCAGACACAGGTGTAGGGGAGACCTGTGAGGTTCTGATATAGAGCTCCAGACACAGGTGTAGAGGAGACCTGTGAGGTTCTGATATAGAGCTCCAGACACAGGTGTAGGGGAGACCTGTGAGGTTCTGATATAGAGCTCCAGACACAGGTGTAGGTGAGACCTGTGAGGTTCTGATATAGAGCTCCAGACACAGGTGTAGGGGAGACATGTGAGGTTCTTATATAGAGCTCCAGACACAGGTGTAGGGGAGACCTGTGAGGTTCTTATATAGAGCTCCAGACACAGGTGTAGGGGAGACCTGTGAGGTTCTTATATAGAGCTCCAGACACAGGTGTAGGGGAGACCTGTGAGGTTCTTATATAGAGCTCCAGACACAGGTGTAGGGGAGACCTGTGAGGTTCTTATATAGAGCTCCAGACACAGGTGTAGGGGAGACCTGTGAGGTTCTTATATAGAGCTCCAGACACAGGTGTAGGGGAGACCTGAGAGGTTCTTATATAGAGCTCCAGACACAGGTGTATGGGAGACCTGTGAGGTTCTTATATAGAGCTCCAGACACAGGTATAGGGGAGACCTGTGAGGTTCTTATATAGAGCTCCAGACACAGGTGTAGAGGAGACCTGTGAGGTTCTGATATAGAGCTCCAGACACAGGTGTAGGGGAGACCTGTGAGGTTCTTATATGGAGCTCCAGACACAGGTGTAGAGGAGACCTCAGAGGTTCTTATATAGAGCTCCAGACACAGGTGTAGAGGAGACATGTGAGGTTATAATATGGAGCTCCAGACACAGGTGTAGGGGAGAACTGTAAGGTTCTTATATAGAGCTCCAGACACAGGTGTAGAGGAGACCTGTGAGGTTATAATATGGAGCTCCAGACACAGGTGTAGGGGAGACCTGTGAGGTTCTTATATAGAGCTCCAGACACAGGTGTAGAGGAGACATGTGAGGTTATAATATGGAGCTCCAGACACAGGTGTAGGGGAGACCTGTGAGGTTCTTATATAGAGCTCCTGACACAGGTGTAGAGGAGACCTGTGAGGTTCTTATATAGAGCTCCTGACACAGGTGTAGGGGAGACATCTGAGGTTATAATATGGAGCTCCAGACACAGGTGTAGGGGAGACCTGTGAGGTTCTTATATAGAGCTCCAGACACAGGTGTAGAGGAGACCTGTGAGGTTCTGATATAGAGCTCCAGACACAGGTGTAGGGGAGACCTGTGAGGTTCTTATATGGAGCTCCAGACACAGGTGTAGAGGAGACCTCAGAGGTTCTTATATAGAGCTCCAGACACAGGTGTAGAGGAGACATGTGAGGTTATAATATGGAGCTCCAGACACAGGTGTAGGGGAGACCTGTAAGGTTCTTATATAGAGCTCCAGACACAGGTGTAGAGGAGACATGTGAGGTTATAATATGGAGCTCCAGACACAGGTGTAGGGGAGACCTGTGAGGTTCTTATATAGAGCTGCAGACACAGGTGTAGAGGAGACATGTGAGGTTATAATATGGAGCTCCAGACACAGGTATAGAGGAGACCTGTGAGGTTCTTATATGGAGCTCCAGACACAGGTGTAGGGGAGACCTGTGAGGTTCTTATATAGAGCTCCTGACACAGGTGTAGAGGAGACCTGTGAGGTTCTTATATAGAGCTCCAGACACAGGTGTAGAGGAGACCTGAGAGGTTCTTATATAGAGATCCAGACACAGGTGTAGGGGAGACCTGTGAGGTTCTGATATAGAGCTCCAGACACAGGTGTAGAGGAGACCTGTGAGGTTCTTATATAGAGCTCCTGACACAGGTGTAGAGGAGACCTGTGAGGTTCTTATATAGAGCTCCTGACACAGGTGTAGGGGAGACCTGTAAGGTTCTTATATAGAGCTCCAGACACAGGTGTAGGGGAGACCTCTGAGGTTATAATATGGAGCTCCAGACACAGGTGTAGGGGAGACCTCTGAGGTTCTGATATAGAGCTCCAGACACATGTGTAGGGGAGACCTGTGAGGTTCTTATATAGAGCTCCTGACACAGGTGTAGAGGAGACCTCTGAGGTTCTTATATAGAGCTCCAGACACAGGTGTAGGGGAGACCTGTGAGGTTCTTATATAGAGCTCCTGACACAGGTGTAGAGGAGACCTGTGAGGTTCTTATATAGAGCTCCAGACACAGGTGTAGAGGAGACCTGTAATGTTCCCTTATAGAGCTCCAGACACAGGTGTAGAGGAGACCTGTAATGTTCCCTTATAGAGCTCCAGACACAGGTGTAGAGGATAGAGTTTTTAAAGTTTGGAAAAAAGACTTTAAAGGCACATATCATTTTTTTTTATATACAAAATGTAATTAGTTCACATAAATATACATGTTAAATAAAATACACAATATTATTAGAGGGACCCGTTTGGTTCACCCAGGGAGAGTACCAAGTATACACATCCTGTGTGGCTGTACAGAGAAGGTGGGAAACAGGTTCCACACTGAGATATGGTATTTATTGACTTCTGGGTATTTCTAAAGGTCCTGGAAGAATTAAAAGGCTCTACATGTTTCGCCACTATGGATGTCGCTTCTTCAGGAGCTTTAATGTTTCTAACGGAAATACAATACAATTCAATACAATATGACAATGAAGTATGCGATTGTTGTGATACACACATGCATGCACATATACATTATTGCATGTGAACTGACCAATAAAGGTTAAAGAAAGGGTATCAACAAACGCCCCCCCCCCCCAGGTAGTACACCAGCTGGACAACCACCTCTCCTGACAGGAAGACCACAGGCCTTGGCGCCGAACCACAGCAGCAAACCAACACTAACATGGGATATGGGGGGTGCACCAGGTAACTGAAGGTATAAATAATAAGGATCAGCGCTATGAGGAAAGGAGTGGCAGTGAACATGTGAACATGTATATGACAGTGACTACCATACTCACATTATAAACCTAATGTAACTAGAAGTAGCCTCTCGGTACTAGCGTGGTCCTGAATAGATGAGTCTGGAAACAAGGGACATATTTTGGGTTGTTGCGCTTCCAGTGACCACTGAAAGTGTATGCTACAAGGGACTAGAACAGACCTGCAAGGTTCTTTAATAAAACTCCAGACACAGGTGAAGAGGAGACCTGAGGGGTTCCTATATGGAGCTCCAGACACAGGTGAAGGTCCGGTCCCATTTTCGGGACACAGGTGAAGAAGAGATCTGTGAAGTTCTAATGAAAAACTCCAGACACAAATTAAGGTCCGGTCCTGTTACCCGGACACAGGTGAAGGTCCGCTCTCGTTCTCCAGACACAGGTGAAGAGAAGACCTGTGAGGTTCATATATGGAGCTCCAGACACAGGTGAAGGTCCGGTCCCATTTTCAGGACACAGGTGAAGAGGAGAACTGTGAAGTTCTTATGAAAAACTCCAGACACAAATTAAGGTCCGGTCCTGTTACCCGGACACAGGTGAAGAGGAGACCTGTGATGTTCTTATATAGAGCTCCAGACTTAGACAAAGAGGAGACTTGAGGGGTTCCTATATGGATACAGGTGAAGGTCCGGTCCTGATCTCCAGACACAGGTGTTGAGGAGACCTGTGAGGTTCTTACATGGAGCTCCAGACACAGGTGAAGGTTAAAGGTTCAGTTCTGTTCTCTGGACACAGGTGAAAAGGAGACCTGTGAGGTAATTTCATAGAATTCCAGACACGGGAAGGTCTGGTCCCGTTCTCCAGACACAGGTGAAGAGGGGACCTGTCAGGTTCTTATATAGAGCGCCAGACACAGGTGAGGGTCGGTCCTGTTCTCTGGACACAGATGAGGGTCTGGTCCCATTCTCTGGACACAGATGAGGGTCCGGTCCCATTCTCTGGACACAGGTGAAGAGGAGACCTGTGAGGTTCTTATATAGAGCTCCAGACACAGGTGAGGGTCCGGTCTCCTTCTCCGGACACAGGTGAGGGTCCGGTCCCATTCTCCGGACACAGGTGAGGGTCTGATCCCGTTCTCCGGACAAAGGTGAGGGTCCGGTCCCGTTCTCCGGACACAGGTGAAGGTCCAGTCCCGTTCTCCGGACACAGATGAGGGTCCGGTCCCATTCTCTGGACACAGGTAAAGGTCTGGTCCCGTTCTCTGGACACAGGTGAAGAGGAGACCTGTGAGGTTCTTATATAGAGCTCCAGACACAGGTGAGGGTCCGGTCTCCTTCTCCGGACACAGGTGAGGGTCCGGTCCCATTCTCCTGACACAGGTGAGGGTCTGATCCCGTTCTCCGGACAAAGGTGAGGGTCCGGTCCCGTTCTCCGGACACAGGTGAAGGTCCAGTCCCGTTCTCCGGACACAGGTGAAGGTCTGGTCCCATTCACAGGTGAGGGTCCGGTCCCGTTCTCCGGGCACAGATGAAAGTCCTGTCCCATTCTCTGGACACAGGTGACAGTCAGGTCCAGTTCTCCGGACACAGGTGAGGGTCCGGTCCCGTTCTCCGGACACAGGGGAGGGTCTGGTCCCGTTCTCCAGACCCAGGTGAGAGTCCGGTCCCGTTCTCTGGACACAGGTGAAGGTCCGGTCCCGTTCTCCAGACACAGGTGAAGGTCCGGTCCCGTTCTCCAGACACAGGTGAAGGTCCGGGCCCATTCTCCTGACACAGGTGAGGGTTCGGTCCCGTTCTCCGGACACAGGTGTGGGTCTGGTCCCGTTCTCCAGACCCAGATGAGAGTCCGGTCCCGTTCTCCAGACACAGGTGAAGGTCCGGTCCCATTCTCCGGAAACAGGTGAGGGTTCGGTTCCGTTCTTCGGACACAGGTGAGGGTCTGGTCCTATTTTCTGGACACAGGTGAAGGTCCGGTCCCGTTCTCCAGACACCAGGTGAGGGTCCTGTCCTGTTTTCCGAACACAGGTGAAGAGGAGACCTGGGATGCCAGTCTAGGGTTTTCTGTATCCGGATTGGGGTGGGGGAGGTTGGCCTGGGGCTGTGCTTGTTTGGTAACAATAAGTCTATAACTCTATATCTGGCGCTTTGCCCGCTGGCAGAGGAAGCTTCTGTGCCAGTCCCCTCCCCCCCCTCCTCTCCTCCACCTTCCCAGCGTATGTTAGAAAATGGCCCCTGGTAATGTCTGTTGGTTATTCATTCACTGGCTCTGCAAGCGGCTGACTCCCCCGAACTGCCACTTAACTCCTTCATGACCTGAACGTGGCGGTGGGCAGCGCCCGAGGGCGGGCGGGCGGGCGGTGTAACGCGGGATCCACACTCCTCAATGCCGGTATCGTCACAAAAAACGGAGACCGTGCCAAGTTCCGTATTGCTGCGCGTATTCAGCGGTCACCCATTGCAACCTCAGATTTCCGGGCTGCTGTAATAAAATCAGTCGGATGCCGCTTTCTGATTGGCCGCTCCGGAAATTGTGCAATCGAGCGAAAGTTCCAACGTCTGGCCTGAATTTTAATTAAAAAAAAAATTGTTCTCGCCTTGAAGCTGATCATACACTATACAACCTGATTGTACAATCGCCCGCCCCTTAGAGCTACCATCATCTATGCAATGCCTGTGTCTATATACACTACAAGTCCCAGCATCCTCTGCGTATCAAAAGACCACACGGGGTGCTGGGACCTGTAGTTCCACCACAACCAGCTGGCAGTTTATTAATTGTTTGCATTTTGGTACTTGTAGTTCCACAGCTACTGGAGCTCGGGGTGGAGGCGTGAACGGATTTGTCGGTTACTGGATCCCTACGGATGTTTTTTGGAGTTGCAGTAGGTCAGCGTTCAACCTGGGACTTGTAGTCCTACAACGGGACTTTCTGCATGTTGCTTTACCCTCAGGTCTGTAGGCATGCTGAGACTTGTAGTCCTGCCAGGTTTAAAGATCTTCTAAGACTTGTGGCTCTACATCGGGTCTATGGGCATGCTGTGTCTTGTAGTCCTTCTGCTAGGACTTGTAGTTCTACATTGGGTCTATGGGCATGCTGTGTCTTGTAGTCCTGCCAGGTTTAAAGATCTTCTAAGACTTGTGGCTCTACATCGGGTCTATGGGCATGCTGTGTCTTGTAGTCCTTCTGCTAGGACTTGTGGCTCTACATCGGGTCTATGGGCATGCTGTGTCTTGTAGTCCTTCTGCTAGGACTTGTAGTTCTACATTGGGTCTATGGGCATGCTGTGTCTTGTAGTCCTGCCAGGTTTAAAGATCTTCTAAGACTTGTGGCTCTACATCGGGTCTATGGGCATGCTGTGTCTTGTAGTCCTTCTGCTAGGACTTGTGGCTCTACATCGGGTCTATGGGCATGCTGTGTCTTGTAGTCCTTCTGCTAGGACTTGTAGTTCTACATTGGGTCTATGGGCATGCTGTGTCTTGTAGTCCTGCCAGGTTTAAAGATCTTCTAAGACTTGTGGCTCTACATCGGGTCTATGGGCATGCTGTGTCTTGTAGTCCTTCTGCTAGGACTTGTGGCTCTACATCGGGTCTATGGGCATGCTGTGTCTTGTAGTCCTTCTGCTAGGACTTGTAGTTCTACATTGGGTCTATGGGCATGCTGTGTCTTGTAGTCCTGCTGCTGGGACTTGTGGTTCTCCATTGGGTCTATGGGCATGCTGTGTCTTGTAGTCCTGCTGCTAGGACTTGTAGTTCTACATTGGGTCTATGGGCATGCTGTGTCTTGTAGTCCTGCTGCTAGGACTTGTGGCTCTCCATTGGGTCTATGGGCATGCTGTGTCTTGTAGTCCTTCTGCTAGGACTTGTAGTTCTACATTGGGTCTATGGGCATGCTGTGTCTTGTAGTCCTTCTGCTAGGACTTGTAGTTCTACATTGGGTCTATGGGCATGCTGTGTCTTGTAGTCCTTCTGCTAGGACTTGTAGTTCTACATTGGGTCTATGGGCATGCTGTGTCTTGTAGTCCTGCTGCTAGGACTTGTGGCTATCCATTGGGTCTATGGGCATGCTGTGTCTTATAGTCCTGCTGCTAGGATTTGTAGTTCTACATCGGGTCTATGGGCATGCTGTGTCTTGTAGTCCTGCTGCTAGGATTTGTAGTTCTACATCGGGTCTATGGGCATGCTGTGTCTTGTAGTCCTGCTGCTAGGACTTGTGGCTATCCATTGGGTCTATGGGCATGCTGTGTCTTGTAGTCCTGCTGCTAGGACTTGTGGCTCTCCATTGGGTCTATGGGCATGCTGTGTCTTGTAGTCCTTCTGCTAGGACTTGTAGTTCTACATTGGGTCTATGGGCATGCTGTGTCTTGTAGTCCTGCTGCTGGGACTTGTAGTTCTACATTGGGTCTATGGGCATGCTGTGTCTTGTAGTCCTTCTGCTAGGACTTGTAGTTCTACATTGGGTCTATGGGCATGCTGTGTCTTGTAGTCCTTCTGCTAGGACTTGTAGTTCTACATTGGGTCTATGGGCATGCTGTGTCTTGTAGTCCTTCTGCTAGGACTTGTAGTTCTACATTGGGTCTATGGGCATGCTGTGTCTTGTAGTCCTGCTGCTAGGACTTGTAGTTCTACATTGGGTCTATGGGCATGCTGTGTCTTGTAGTCCTGCTGCTAGGACTTGTGGCTATCCATTGGGTCTATGGGCATGCTGTGTCTTGTAGTCCTGCTGCTAGGACTTGTGGCTCTCCATTGGGTCTATGGGCATGCTGTGTCTTGTAGTCCTTCTGCTAGGACTTGTAGTTCTACATTGGGTCTATGGGCATGCTGTGTCTTGTAGTCCTGCTGCTGGGACTTGTAGTTCTACATTGGGTCTATGGGCATGCTGTGTCTTGTAGTCCTTCTGCTAGGACTTGTAGTTCTACATTGGGTCTATGGGCATGCTGTGTCTTGTAGTCCTGCTGCTGGGACTTGTAGTTCTACATTGGGTCTATGGGCATGCTGTGTCTTGTAGTCCTGCTGCTAGGACTTGTGGCTATCCATTGGGTCTATGGGCATGCTGTGTCTTGTAGTCCTGCTGCTAGGACTTGTGGCTCTCCATTGGGTCTATGGGCATGCTGTGTCTTGTAGTCCTTCTGCTAGGACTTGTAGTTCTACATTGGGTCTATGGGCATGCTGTGTCTTGTAGTCCTGCTGCTGGGACTTGTAGTTCTACATTGGGTCTATGGGCATGCTGTGTCTTGTAGTCCTTCTGCTAGGACTTGTAGTTCTACATTGGGTCTATGGGCATGCTGTGTCTTGTAGTCCTGCTGCTAGGACTTGTAGTTCTACATTGGGTCTATGGGCATGCTGTGTCTTGTAGTCCTGCTGCTGGGACTTGTGGTTCTCCATTGGGTCTATGGGCATGCTGTGTCTTGTAGTCCTGCTGCTAGGACTTGTGGTTCTACATCGGGTCTATGGGCATGCTGTGTCTTGTAGTCCTGCTGCTAGGACTTGTAGTTCTACATTGGGTCTAGCTGTGTTTTGTAGTCCTACTGCTGTTACAAGTCCTCAGATGTGCTGGGACTTGTGGTTCTGCTAGAAGAAAATGCACATGCTGGGACCTGCAGTTCCCCAGAACACAGCCCCCCCCCCCCCACCTCTATTATTCTGCCTTTCCACTCCTGCAGATACCAGGAACCCGGGAGAGAGACACAGCTGTACGCAGCAGCCGCCTGACCCTGAGGAATTTTGCTGATCCTCGACTCCTCCAGCAAATATTCGGACTCATTAAATGTCCAATGCTTGCCCAGCCACACCTTCCCCCCCCCCCCCCATTGTCACCACAAACCCCCCCCCCCAGCGCAGAATTGCAGCCAACAGCGACATGCAGCGCCGGCCTCGGGCGCCCCCTTTCCCAGCAGGCGAAGAACAAAATGCGGCGCAGGCTCCGCGGAATTAAACATTAATGTCTTCTTAACTGCCAAAAGTTAATTTCTGTCTCCATTAATACGAATCCAGTTACCGGGCAGGGAAGCGGAACGGCGCGTATTCCTGCCAACGCGGCCGTACACATAATGTAACGCCTCAATACAACCGCTGTCGCTGACCCTTGTCCCCGACCCGCATCGTCGTCTACAACCGCCATGGTCACCTTTTTATCAACATTTAAAGAGTCACGTCTAAGGAGCCGATCTAAAGAATGCGAATTGGATGTGAGATCCAGCGTGCTGGAAAATGCCTCAAACATTTTCCAGCATGCTACCACTTCAGGCAATTGGTGGCTAGAGCTGCCCTCTGCAGGATTTGTATGGTGTACAACTATGAATGGTCTTGTGGGTCTACAAGATGGTTATTTGCACGCTGAGAGTTGTGGTTCTGCACAGGTCTATGTTTACATGGGACTTGTATGTCGGCAACTGCTTGTGGTCTAGAACCTTGAATGGTTTTGTGGTCTACAACCTTGTATGGTTTTGTGGATCTACAACCTTGAATGGTTTTGTGGTCTAGAACCTTGAATGGTTTTGTGGTCTAGAACCTTGAATGGTTTTGTGGTCTAGAACCTTGAATGGTTTTGTGGGTCTACAACCTTGAATGGTTTTGTGGTCTAGAACCTTGAATGGTTTTGTGGGTCTACAACCTTGAATGGTTTTGTGGTCTAGAACCTTGAATGGTTTTGTGGGTCTACAACCTTGAATGGTTTTGTGGTCTAGAACCTTGAATGGTTTTGTGGGTCTACAACCTTGAATGGTTTTGTGGTCTAGAACCTTGAATGGTTTTGTGGGTCTACAACCTTGAATGGTTTTGTGGTCTAGAACCTTGAATGGTTTTGTGGGTCTACAACCTTGAATGGTTTTGTGGTCTACAACCTTGAATGGTTTTGTGGTCTACAACCTTGAATGGTTTTGTGGGTCTACAACCTTGAATGGTTTTGTGGGTCTACAACCTTGTATGGTTTTGTGGGTCTACAACCTTGTATGGTTTTGTGGTCTAGAACCTTGAATGGTTTTGTGGTCTACAACCTTGTATGGTTTTGTGGTCTAGAACCTTGAATGGTTTTGTGGTCTACAACCTTGAATGGTTTTGTGGGTCTACAACCTTGTATGGTTTTGTGGGTCTACAACCTTGTATGGTTTTGTGGGTCTACAACCTTGTATGGTTTTGTGGGTCTACAACCTTGTATGGTTTTGTGGGTCTAGAACCTTGAAAGATTTTGAGGGTCTACAACCTTGAATGGTTTTGTGGTCTACAACCTTGTATGGTTTTGTGGTCTACAACCTTGAATGGTTTTGAGGGTCTACAACCTTGAATGGTTTTGAGGGTCTACAACCTTGAAAGATTTTGAGGGTCTACAACCTTGTATGGTTTTGTGGGTCTACAACCTTGAATGGTTTTGAGGGTCTACAACCTTGAATGGTTTTGAGGGTCTACAACCTTGAAAGATTTTGAGGGTCTACAACCTTGTATGGTTTTGTGGGTCTACAACCTTGAATGGTTTTGAGGGTCTACAACCTTGAAAGATTTTGAGGGTCTACAACCTTGTATGGTTTTGTGGGTCTACAACCTTGTATGGTTTTGTGGGTCTACAAAATGGTTATTTGCATGCTGGGAGTTATGGTTCTAAACAGGTCTATGTTGACCTGGGACTTGTATGTCTACAACTGCTTGTGGTCTACAACCCCCAGTGGTCTACAAGATGGTTAATTGCATGCTGAGAGTTATGGTTCTTTTACGTATACAATTGCTTGTGGGCTACAACCCCTAATGGTTTCGTTGGTCTATAACAGCCTTTCTCAACCTTTTTACCGCTGGGGAACCCTAAAAATAATTTTCAGGTCTCGGGGAACCCCTGATAAAACACATTAATTGGGGGTCAGTGGGAACAATGTCTCTTACTTTGGTGGTCAGAAAGAATAATGCCCTTTTTTACAGTAGTGGTAAGAATGCCCCCCTTACAGAGAACTATGAAGATCAGTGGTGTCATACCACTGGCTCCTCCAAATGGAATTGGCTCAGAACTATGTATGTCCATCACACAGGAGGTAAATCGGCCACAGCTCAAGGAACCCCTAGCCACCTCTGGAGAAACCCTGGTTGAGAATGGCAGGTCTACAAGATGGTTATTTGCATGCTGAGAGTTATGGTTCTGCACAGGTCTATGTTTGCCTTGGACTCGTACATCAGTGACCAGATTTTTCAAATGAAATCCGGGGACAATTATAATTTTTTTTACTAGTAATGGTGGCAATCAGTGACTCTCTGCCCATCGCCGCTGCTGCCAGTCTCACTCTTCGGGCCTCGGCTACTACTAGGTGGAGGGTGGAGGAAGATCACCCCGCCATTGAAGGCAAGGAGATAAACAGGGACTTGAGCCAAGGCAGAAGAACATGTGAGCGGAGCAGAATGGTCATGCACCCGAAACTGAAGAAATATTCCTTCGGCTCCGACCAGCACGTGATCATCAGAAAGGGGCACAGATAATGGAAAAAAATACACCACCCTCCCCCCCCCCCCCCACTTAAGCTAGTAGGAGCGGCAGAGCAGGGTTTCAATTCAGATTTTTTTTTGTTTTATTCTACACTGACTGTCTTTGAAATTGCCCTAGCCCCTGTTCAAATTCAATCCGGGGACAAAACTGGGGACAGACTTGGTCCGGGGACAGTGTCCTCAATCCGGGGACTGTCCCCAGAAACCGGGGATGTCTGGTCATCCTAATCTACAACTGCTTGAGATCTACAGCCCTCAATGATTTTTGGGTCTTCAAGGTGGCTATCTGCATGCTGAGAGTTATGGGACTGTTATGCCTAAAACTGCTTGTGGTCTACAACCCCCAATGGTCTTGTGGGCTACAAAATGGTTATTTGTATGCAGAGAGTTATAGTTCCACACAGGTCTATGTTTACATGGGACTTGCATGTCTACAACTCCTTGTGGTCTACAACCTTGAATGGTCTTGTAGGTCTACAAGATGGTTAATTGCATGCTGAGAGTTATGGGTCTTGTACGTCTACAATTGCTTGTGGTCTACAACCCCTAATGGTTTAGTTGGTTTATATGATGGTTATTTGCATCCTGGGAGTTATGGTTCTTCACAGGTCTATGTTTATCTGGGACTTGAACATCTACAACTCCTTGTGGGTCTACAAAATGGTTATTTTTATGCTGAGAGTTATAGTTCCACAAAGGTCTATGTTTTCCTGGATCTTGTACGTCTACAACTGCTTGTGGTCTACAGCCCCTAATGGTTTTGTTGGTCTATACAATGGTTATTTTCACCCCAAGAGTTATGGTTCTGCACAGGTTAATGTTTACATGGGACATCTACAACCCTAAATGGTCTTGTGAGTCTACAAGATGACTATTTGCATGCTGGGAGTTATAGTTCTGCACAGGTCTATGTTTAGCCTGGGACTTGTACACCTACAACTGCTTGTGGTACACAAGCCTGAATGGTTTTGTAGGTTTACGAGATGGTTATTTGTATGCTGGGAGTTATAGTTCTGCACAGGTCTATTTTCAGCCTGGGACTTGTGTATCTACAACTGCTTATGGTTTACAACCCTGAGTGGTTTTGTGGGTCTACAAACCGGAATGGTTTTGTGGGTCTACAACCCTAAATGGTTTTGTGGTCTACAACCCGGAATGGTTTTGTGGTCTTCAGCCCTGGATGGTTTTGTGGGTCTACAACCCGGAATGGTTTTGTGGGTCTACAACCCTGAATGGTTTTGTGGTCTACAACCCTGAATGGTTTTGTGGGTCTACAACCCTAAATGGTTTTGTGGTCTACAACCCGGAATGGTTTTGTGGTCTTCAGCCCTGGATGGTTTTGTGGGTCTACAACCCGGAATGGTTTTGTGGGTCTACAACCCTGAATGGTTTTGTGGGTCTACAACCCTAAATGGTTTTGTGGTCTACAACCCGGAATGGTTTTGTGGGTCTACAACCCTGAATGGTTTTGTGGTCTACAACCCGGAATGGTTTTGTGGGTCTACAACCCTGAATGGTTTTGTGGGTCTACAACCCTAAATGGTTTTGTGGGTCTACAACCCTGAATGGTTTTGTGGGTCTACAACCCTAAATGGTTTTGTGGGTCTACAACCCTGAATGGTTTTGTGGGTCTACAACCCGGAATGGTTTTGTGGTCTTCAGCCCTGGATGGTTTTGTGGTCTTCAGCCCTGGATGGTTTTGTGGGTCTACAACCCGGAATGGTTTTGTGGGTCTACAACCCTGAATAGTTTTGTGGGTCTACAACCCTAAATGGTTTTGTGGGTCTACAGCCCAGAATGGTTTTGTGGGTCTACAACCCAGAATGGTTTTGTGGGTCTATAAGATGGTAATTTTCATGTTGGGAGTTATAGTTTTGCACTACTGCTTGTGATCTACATCCCCGAATGGACTTGTAGGTCTTCATGAAGCCTACAAGTAGTTGTTAGAGAAACTTGTTGGTGTTGCATCATACCCCCTCAAGTTGGCAGAACAAAGATGGCAAGTTTTTACTTACTGCGCCCTTTCTGCTTGATGTACTGGATGGTGGAGGTGTGGTTGATCACTCCGTCCTGTTTCATGTTCGCATCCACCACGGTCATATTGTTAAACTTCGGCAGCTCCACGAAGGCTCCCTCGATGGTGAAGTAGCAGGCGCGGTCGTCCTTGTCGTCGCTGTATATGAGCATGGCACGACTGCTCCAGTTGTACTGCTGGTGGATGTGCATCAAAAACTGGGCCAGCTTGGAGTGGACAACTCCCGTCCTGGTGATGTATTTGTATTCCTCATCCTTGACTCCGAACCCAAATGCCGAAGCTCCGGCCGTGATCAGGGGGACCTTCCAGTGCTCGGTAAAGCGGACCACCGGAGCGGCCGAATAAATGCACGCTGGGCCCAGGAAGACGTACGGGTGGTAGAGGAACTGCATGTCCACTGCGGTCACTGGGGCGGCCGACTCGGAGCACCTCTTGTGCTTGTCCTCGGTGTCGCCGTAAACCGCCCAGAGGTGAAAGTCCGGGAGGAGGTCGCGGTCGGCGTTGACGCGGTCGATGGCCATCTGAATGGCGGGTCCGACCCTGGGCAGTGCCCACGGGTATGAGGTGCTGGTTTTGGGCAGCAGAACCGCAATGGTGAGGTTCTGGGCTTCTTGAGAGCCGTGGCAAACCACCCAACTGGCCAAGAACACCAGCACCCACCCCACGAGCATTTTGTAGAGGGTCCTGGCTCTACTCTTACCCATACGCCAAGAAGAAGAAGGGGGACTTGAGCCACTCTGTGCCCTCTTTGAAAGATTCAGAGGAGAGTCTCGCTGGCCAGAGAGCAATTACAGATCCACATCCAAGGCGTCGTTAACCGGTTCCCATCTGTGAGTCCCTTCGCTCCCATCCATGAGATCGTAGCTGCTGGAAGTGGCTGGGGCACAGAAATTCCTATTATCCGGAGGCAGGCTTCCTTCTTTCCTTCCCCTGACTCAGTGACAAAAGGCTTGTTATCATAAGCTTTGCAGCTTAACCCCTTCCTGGCTGGATGTCACCAAGGTAAAAAATTTAAAAAAAAAAGGGTCACCAATGTTATCCCCGACCCTGACAGCGGTCCAAGTGGTTCTGACAGCCGTGGAGAGACCTACAGGAGGGGGGGGGGGGTACTTAGAAAAGGAGAAGGAGGAGGAGGCAGAGGAGGTGCTGGTCACAACCCTGAAACTTGGAGAGAATGCTGGAGATCAGAACCCGGAGATTTTGGCTTTCGCAGAGCTGAAAATATTTATCTGGTGACTGGTGAGCGTATCTGTGTGTGTGTGTGGGGGGGGGGGGGATTGAATAAATATCTAATCACCCCCTGGAGAATGGGGGGAGAATTTCAGGGATGGAGAGGGAGAAGTTCTGCCAATTCCAGGTAATGAAGGAGGAGAGGAGGGTGTGGGCAGGGGGTAGATCCGGTGGGGGCCAGGGCATAAGAGGGGTGTCCCGGCGGGGGGGGGGGGGGGAGATGTGAGCACTGCTTGGGATTCAGGCTGAAGTAAGTCCAACAAGTGAAGTGAAGGGAGAAGAGAAGAAGAGAGAAGAAGAGGCAAGTACTCTGAGAATGGAGGGAGTAGATAAGGGGGGGGGGGGGGCAGAGAATATGTATGAGAGATGGGAAAAAAGACAGGTACTCCGAGAATGGAGGGATGAGAAGAGAGAAGAGACAGAGAATATGTATGAGAGAGGAGAGAAGAGACAATTACTCTGAGAATGGAGGGAGTAGATAAGGGGGGGGGGCAAAGCATATGTATGAGAGAAGAGACAGAGTATATGTATGAGAGAGGAGAGAGGAGACAGTTACTCTGAGAATGGAGAGAGTAGATAAGGGGGGGGGGGTAAAGCATATGTATGAGAGAAGAGAGAAGAGACAGCGGATATGTATGAGAGAGGAGAGAAGAGACAGTTACTCTGAGAATGGAGGGAGTAGATAGGGGAGGGTCAAAGCATATGTATGAGAGAAGAGACAGAGTATATGTATGAGAGAGCAGAGAAGAGACAGTTACTCTGAGAATGGAGGGAGTAGATAAGGGGGGGGGGGGTAAAGCATATGTATGAGAGAAGAGAGAAGAGACAGCGGATATGTATGAGAGAGGAGAGAAGAGACAGTTACTCTGAGAATGGAGGGAGTAGATAGGGGGGGGTCAAAGCATATGTATGAGAGAAGAGACAGAGGATATGTATGAGAGAGGAGAGCTGAGACAGAGGATATGTATGAGAGAGGAGAGAAAAGACAGTTACTCTGAGAATGGAGGGAGTAGATAAGGGGGGGGGCAGAGAATATGTATGAGAGATGGGAGAAGAGACAGGTACTCCGAGAATGGAGGGACGAGAAGAGAGAAGAGACAGAGGATATGTATAAGAGAGGAGAGAAGAGACAGTTACTCTGAGAATGGAGGGAGTAGATAAGGGGGGGGGGGGCAAAGCATATGTATGAGAGAAGAGAGAAGAGACAGGTACTCTGAGAATGGAGGGAGTAGATAAGGGGGGGGGGGCAAAGCATATGTATGAGAGAAGAGAGAAGAGACAGGTACTCCGAGAATGGAGGGACGAGAAGAGAGAAGAGACAGAGGATATGTATGAGAGAGGAGAGAAGAGACAGTTACTCTGAGAATGGAGGGAGTAGATAAGGGGGGGGGGCAGAGAATATGTATGAGAGATGGGAGAAGAGACAGGTACTCCGAGAATGGAGGGACGAGAAGAGAGAAGAGACAGAGGATATGTATAAGAGAGGAGAGAAGAGACAGTTACTCTGAGAATGGAGGGAGTAGATAAGGGGGGGGGGGGGCAAAGCATATGTATGAGAGAAGAGAGAAGAGACAGGTACTCTGAGAATGGAGGGGGGGGCAAAGCATATGTATGAAAGAAGAGAGAAGAGACAGGTACTCTGAGAATGGAGGGAGTAGATAAGGGGGGGGGGGGGCAAAGCATATGTATGAGAGAAGAGAGAAGAGACAGGTACTCCGAGAATGGAGGGACGAGAAGAGAGAAGAGACAGAGGATATGTATGAGAGAGGAGAGAAGAGACAGGTACTCTGAGAATGGAGGAAGTAGATAAGGGGGGGGCAAAGCATATGTATGAGAGAGGAGAGAAGAGGAAGGGGAAAGAAAGGAGAGAACAGATAAATACTGATAAAAGGAGAGAACGCGGAACAGTAAGAGGGAGAGGAGAGACAGGTACTCTGAGAATGGAGGGAAGAGAAGAGAAGTAAAGGGGAGAGGCAGGGATGTGAGAGGAAAGGATAGAAGAGAAGGGAAAGAGAGAGGAGAGGATGGAAGGGAAAGAAAGAAGACAGGGGAGAATGGAAGGGGAAGAGAGAGGAGAAGAGAGGAGATAAAGGAAGGGAAAGCAAGAAGAGAGAATGGAAAGAGAGAGGAGAAGAGAAGACAAGAAAAGAGAAGAGCAGAGGAGAGGAGAGAAGGTATGTGAGAGAGAGGGGACAGAGAGAGGAGATGAGCAGAGAGAAGGGAAGGGAAAAGGAGAGGACAGGATGGAAGGGAAAAAAGAGTGCAGAGAATGAAAGGTAAAGAGAGAGGATGAAAGGGAAGATAAAAGGAGAGAACATGGAACAGTAAGAGGGAGAAGAGAGACAGAAGAAAATGGGAGATATCCCGGGTTGTGAGAGAAGACAAGGGAAAGAGAGAGGAGAGGAGAGAAGGGAAGGGAAAGGAAGAAGAAATAATGGAAAGAGAGAAGAGAAGGTATGTGAGAGATAGGGGGCAGAGGAGAGGAGATGGGTAGAGAGGAGAGAAAGGAAGAGAAGGGAAAAAGAGAGGAGAGAATGAAAGAAAAAAAGAGAGGATAGAAGGGAAGAGAAAAAGAGAAGGTTAGGGGAGAGGGATGTATGTGAGAGAGAGGGAAGATAAGGGAAAGAGAGAGAAGAGGAGAGAAGGGAACGGATAGAGAGAGGAGAGAAGGGAAGGGAAAAGGAGAGGAGTGAAGGGAAAGAGAGAGGAGAGAAGAGAAGGGAAGGGATAGAGAGAGGAGAGGAGAGGAGAGAAGGGAAGGGATAGAGAGAGGAGTATAGGAAAGGGAAAGAGAGAGGAGAGGAGAGGAGAGGAGAGAAGGGAAGGGATAGAGAGAGGAGTATAGGAAAGGGAAAGAGAGAGGAGAGGAGAGGAGAGAAGGGAAGGGATAGAGAGAGGAGTATAAGAAAGGGAAAGAGAGAGGAGAGGAGAGGAGAGAAGGGAAGGGATAGAGAGAGGAGTATAGGAAAGGGAAAGAGAGAGGAGAGGAGAGGAGAGGAGAGAAGGGAAGGGATAGAGAGAGGAGTATAGGAAAGGGAAAGAGAGAGGAGAGGAGAGAAGGGAAGGGATAGAGAGAGGAGTATAGGAAAGGGAAAGAGACAGGAGAGGAGAGGAGAGGAGAGAAGGGATAGAGAGAGGAGTGAAGGGAAGGGAAAGAGAGAAGAGAAGGTTAGGGGAGAGGCATGTATGAGAGAGAGAGGAAAGGGAAAGAGAGAGGAGAGTAGAATAGGAAAGGGAATGGAATAGAAGGGAAAGAGAGAGGAGAGAAAGGGAAGGGAAAGGGAGAATGGAAGGGAAAGAGAAGAGAAACGAGAAAGGAGATGAGGAAATGGAATGGAAGGGAATGGAAGGGAAATGGAAGGGAAAGGGAATAGAAGAGAAGAGAAAAAAGGAGAGAAGAGGGGAATGAGAGAGAAGAGAAGAGAAATGAGAGAATAGATAGTGAAACTGATTGATATTAAGGGGAAAAGGGGGAGAGCACCAAAGAGAGATAAGAACAAGGAGAGAACTACAGGATGGAGGAGAGAAGTACAAGATATAGGAGGTGAGTATGAGGTGGAGGAGAGGAGTACAGGGTAGAGTAGAGGAGTACAAGGTGGAGGAGAGGAGTGAGAGGAAAGTGATAAGGAGACAGAGAGGGACTGGAAGAGAGATCTGAGATTAGGAGACGGAAGGGAGAGAAACAGAGAGGAGAGAGAGGAGTATAGGGAACAGAAAGAGAAGTATTATGAGAGGGGAAGTAACACAACAGAGACTGGGAGAGGGAAGGAGTGGAAAGGAGACAAAGGTTGATGGTGGGAATGGAGAAGCTGGAGATGGAAGAGAGTGACAGAAGGGAGATAAGATACAGAGAGATACTCAGAGAGAGAGGGGGGGGGGGGACGATAAGGTAGAAAACGGAGAGGAGTATGTGAGAGACACCCCTCCGGGTAACACCTGGACACAATCAGAGTGTGTAAACTGTGATAATTAGGAGAGTATTAAAAAGAGAGAGTGGGTCAGAGGGGGGATGGGAACAATCACATTACACACCCTGGAGGGGTAATAATGAGAGGACAGGGTATTTGTCGATGTATACAGTATGGGGGAGCACTGTACCCCGGGGTCATCACTGAGAGACTGGAGATTAATACTCCCAGCAAACGGGTCTGAATGATGAAGCTATTACTAAGAGTATTATTAATAACCCCGGAAGGAGTATGCATAGTACTGCCGGGATGATGGAGAGGAGTATTAGAGGGGACAGTCGTAGGAGGGGTGCTGGAGAGAGTAACACTGCAGGGAGTACTAATGAGAGGAGAAAAGTCTGAAGGTAGAATCGATGCCTGTGGAGGGAGTACTGTTAGGGGTATTAAGTAGAGGAGTGTTATTGAGAGTAATAATTAGAGGAGTATTGGTGGGGGGGGGGGGGTTTCCTCTTCTTTCCTGGGTAACCTTTACCATGAGCCCATGCCGCCCTCGAATACATGACCCCCATAGGACAGCAGCAGGAAGGGAGTGTGTGGGGGGGGGGGGGGGTATTAATCAGAAGGGAACACAAGTAGTAATGAGAGGAGGAGGGGAGGAGAGGAGTATTAATAAGACGGAGGTAGGAGTACAGCAGAGTACTGGCAGAACACAGCTCAGTACCAGCGACACAATCATTATATTATCCATCTCAGCATGGAAAGACGCTGAGCCGGCAGGTCAGGCGCAGCGCCGCGTTCCCTTCTGAGCGGGGCTTTATCCGTGTTTTGGTTTCTGCGGCTCTCATTTTGGGTGTTTTTTTTTTTTTATGCTATAAGTATGCAGGAGAGAGCAGCAAAACACAGAGGAGCCCAGCGTGACCGGCACAGCAACCGAACATCTCATTACCAGCGAAGAATACGCCACTGACCGCGAACGCTAAAAGGTGTGACCAACCCCGAAATGGAACATCTCATTACCAGCGAAGAATACGCCACTGACCTCCACCACCAAAGGGATGACCAACCCCAAAACGGAACATCTCATTACCAACGAAGAATACGCCACTGACCTCCACCACCAAAGGTGTGACCAACCCCGAAACGGAACATCTCATTACCAGCGAAGAATACGCCACTGACCGCGAACGCTAAAAGGTGTGACCAACCCCGAAATGGAACATCTCATTACCAGCGAAGAATACGCCACTGACCTCCACCACCAAAGGGATGACCAACCCCGAAACGGAACATCTCATTACCAACGAAGAATACGCCACTGACCTCCACCACCAAAGGTGTGACCAACCCCGAAACGGAACATCTCATTACCAGCGAAGAATACGCCACTGACCTCCACCACCAAAGGGATGACCAACCCCGAAACGGAACATCTCATTACCAACGAAGAATACGCCACTGACCTCCACCACCAAAGGGATGACCAACCCCGAAACGGAACGTCTCATTACCAGCGAAGAATACTCCACTGAACACCAACGCTAAAAGGTGTGACCAACCCCGAAACTGGAACATCTCATTACCAACGAAGAATACTCTACTGACCGCCACCATCAAAGGCATGACCAACTCCGAAACGGAACATCTCATTACCAGCGAAGAATACTCCACTGACCTCCACCACCAAAGGTGTGACCAACCCCGAAACAGAACATCTCATTACCAGCGAAGAATACTCCACTGACCTCCACCACCAAAGGTGTGACCAACCCCGAAACAGAACATCTCATTACCAGCGAAGAATACTCCACTGACCTCCACCACCAAAGGGATGACCAACCCCGAAACGGAACATCTCATTACCAGCGAAGAATACGCCACTGACCTCCACCACCAAAGGGATGACCAACCCCGAAACGGAACATCTCATTACCAACGAAGAATACGCCACTGACCTCCACCACCAAAGGGATGACCAACCCCGAAACGGAACATCTCATTACCAACGAAGAATACGCCACTGACCTCCACCACCAAAGGGATGACCAACCCCGAAACGGAACATCTCATTACCAACGAAGAATACGCCACTGACCTCCACCACCAAAGGTGTGACCAACCCCGAAACGGAACATCTCATTACCAGCGAAGAATACGCCACTGACCTCCACCACCAAAGGGATGACCAACCCCGAAACGGAACATCTCATTACCAACGAAGAATACGCCACTGACCTCCACCACCAAAGGGATGACCAACCCCGAAACGGAACGTCTCATTACCAGCGAAGAATACTCCACTGAACACCAACGCTAAAAGGTGTGACCAACCCCGAAACTGGAACATCTCATTACCAACGAAGAATACTCTACTGACCGCCACCATCAAAGGCATGACCAACTCCGAAACGGAACATCTCATTACCAGCGAAGAATACTCCACTGACCTCCACCACCAAAGGTGTGACCAACCCCGAAACAGAACATCTCATTACCAGCGAAGAATACTCCACTGACCTCCACCACCAAAGGTGTGACCAACCCCGAAACAGAACATCTCATTACCAGCGAAGAATACTCCACTGACCTCCACCACCAAAGGGATGACCAACCCCGAAACGGAACATCTCATTACCAGCGAAGAATACGCCACTGACCTCCACCACCAAAGGGATGACCAACCCCGAAACGGAACATCTCATTACCAACGAAGAATACGCCACTGACCTCCACCACCAAAGGGATGACCAACCCCGAAACGGAACATCTCATTACCAACGAAGAATACGCCACTGACCTCCACCACCAAAGGGATGACCAACCCCGAAACGGAACGTCTCATTACCAGCGAAGAATACTCCACTGAACACCAACGCTAAAAGGTGTGACCAACCCCGAAACTGGAACATCTCATTACCAACGAAGAATACTCTACTGACCGCCACCATCAAAGGCATGACCAACTCCGAAACGGAACATCTCATTACCAGTGAAGAATACTCTACCGACCTCCACCACCAAAGATGTGACCAACCCCGAAACGGAACATCTCATTACCAACGAAGAATACTCCACTGAACGTCAACAGGTGTGACCAACCCCGAAAGTGGAACATCTCATTACCAGCAAAGAATACTCTACTGACCTCCACCACCAAAGGGATGACCAACCCCGAAACTGGAACATCTCACTACCAGCGAAGAATACTCTACTGAACGCCAACGCCAAAAGGCATGACCAACCCCGAAACGGAACATCTCATTACCAACGAAGAATACTCCACTGAACACCACCACCAAAAGGATGACCAACCCCGAAACGGAACATCTCATTACCACCGAAGAATACGCCACTGACCTCCACCACCAAAGGGATGACCAACCCCGAAACGGAACATCTCATTACCACCGAAGAATACGCCACTGACCTCCACCACCAAAGGGATGACCAACCCCGAAACGGAACGTCTCATTACCACCGAAGAATACGCCACTGACCTCCACCACCAAAGGGATGACCAACCCCGAAACGGAACGTCTCATTACCAGCGAAGAATACTCCACTGAACACCAACGCTAAAAGGTGTGACCAACCCCGAAACTGGAACATCTCATTACCAACGAAGAATACTCTACTGACCGCCACCATCAAAGGCATGACCAACTCCGAAACGGAACATCTCATTACCAGTGAAGAATACTCTACCGACCTCCACCACCAAAGATGTGACCAACCCCGAAACGGAACATCTCATTACCAACGAAGAATACTCCACTGAACGTCAACAGGTGTGACCAACCCCGAAAGTGGAACATCTCATTACCAGCAAAGAATACTCTACTGACCTCCACCACCAAAGGGATGACCAACCCCGAAACTGGAACATCTCACTACCAGCGAAGAATACTCCACTGAACACCAACGCTAAAAGGTGTGACCAACCCTGAAACGGAACATCTCATTACCAGCGAAGAATACTCCACTGAACACCAACGCTAAAAGGTGTGACCAACCCCGAAACGGAACGTCTCATTACCAGCGAAGAATACTCCACTGAACACCAACGCTAAAAGGTGTGACCAACCCCGAAACGGAACATCTCATTACCAGCGAAGAATACTCCACTGAACACCAACGCTAAAAGGTGTGACCAACCCTGAAACGGAACATCTCATTACCAGCGAAGAATACTCCACTGAACACCAACGCTAAAAGGTGTGACCAACCCCGAAACTGGAACATCTCATTACCAATGAAGAATACTCTACTGACCGCCACCACCAAAGATGTGACCAACCCCGAAACGGAACATCTCATTACCACCGAAGAATACTCTACTGACCGCTACCATCAAAGGGATAACCAACCCTGAAACAGAACATCTCATTACCACCGAAGAATACTCTACTGACCGCTACCATCAAAGGGATAACCAACCCTGAAACAGAACATCTCATTACCAACGAAGAATACTCCACTGAACGTCAACAGGTGTGACCAACCCCGAAAGTGGAACATCTCATTACCAGCAAAGAATACTCTACTGACCTCCAGCACCAAAGGGATGACCAACCCCGAAACTGGAACATCTCACTACCAGCGAAGAATACTCTACTGACCTCCAGCACCAAAGGGATGACCAACCCCGAAACTGGAACATCTCACTACCAGCGAAGAATACTCTATTGACCTCCAGCACCAAAGGGATGACCAACCCCGAAACTGGAACATCTCACTACCAGCGAAGAATACTCTACTGAACGCCAACGCCAAAAGGCATGACCAACCCCGAAACGGAACATCTCATTACCAGCAAAGAATACTCTACTGAACGCCAACGCCAAAAGGCATGACCAACCCCGAAACGGAACATCTCATTACCAGCGAAGAATACGCCACTGACCTCCACCACCAAAGGGATGACCAACCCCGAAACAGAACATCTCATTACCAACAAAGAATACTCTTCTGAACGCCAACGCCAAAAGGTGTGACCAACCCCGAAACTGGAACATCTCATTACCAGTAAAAAGTACTCCACTGACCACCGACCACCACCGCCACAAGCATGGACGGCACAAAAATGGAAGATCTCATTACCAGAGAAGAATATTCTACTGGCCACCACCAACATCATGAATGGCACAGAAACAGAATATCTCATCACCATAGAAGAAACGTCCGCCAATGTCCGCCTGATCTATTAGTGTAGCGCCGTTCCTCCACCTGATGAACCATTGCTGACCGAAGTTCTGTGACGCCAAGTCAACAGGCAGTGAAAAGGAGACCCGGAAAACCCAGACCAGAGACATTCAAGATCCCAATAAAGGGGGAGTTGAAACCGAGTAAAAAACACTGACGTCAAATTATACACCCAACAGCATGACCGCCGCCCACATCCCAGAGGACCCAATTTAAACTGATCAGAAATTCGGATGGCAGATTGTAACATGTGTGAGCCGCAAGAAGCGATGAATAGAACCGCCAGCCATGCTGAGATTTATAGTTCCTCTGTAGCTGTAGAGAAGGCGGGTTCAGAACATGCCGGGCATTCTCAGGACAGCTGATAAATCTTCTTCCACATTCAGGCCGACCTTCACACACACACACCATGCAATGACAGCAATTTACTGACGTTATAAATGTGTCAGCGTGATTTACACACAGCAATATCATCTTCCTCTTTCTCCAACCTCCACCGCCAACTCTTCCACATCTATAGGGACTCTATATAATGGTGAGATCCCTGTGCTGAATTCCCGGGTCTGTACACCCGCTGTGCCCCATTATGAGGGGTTCCCACCATCCCTGTGCTGAGCTCCCGGGTCTGTACACCCGCTGTGCCCCATTATGAGGGGTTTCCACCATCCCTGTGCTGAGCTTCCAGGTCTGTACACCCGCTGTGCCCCATTATGAGGGGTTCCCACCATCCCTGTGCTGAGTTCCTGGGTCTGTACACCCACTGTGCCCATTATGAGGGGTTCCCACCATCCCTGTGCTGAGTTCCCAGGTCTGTACACCCGCTGTGCCCCATTATGAGGGGTTCCCACCATCCCTGTGCTGAGTTCCCAGGTATGTACACCCGCTGTGCCCCATTATGAGGGGTTCCCACCATCCCTGTGCTGAGTTCCCGGGTCTGTACACCCGCTGTGCCCCATTATGAGGGGTTCCCACCAGCCCTGTGCTGAGTTCCTGGGTCTGTACACCCACTGTGCCCATTATGAGAGGTTCCCACCATCCCTGTGCTGAGTTCCCAGGTCTGTACACCTGCTGTGCCCCATTATGAGGGGTTCCCACCATTCCTGTGCTGAGGTCCTGGGTCTGTAACCTGCTGTGCCCCACTATGAGAGGTTCCCACCATCCCTGTGCTGAGTTCCCCGGTCTGTACACCCGCTGTGCCCCATTATGAGGGGTTCCCACCATCCCTGTGCTGAGTTCCCGGGTCTGTACACCCATTGTGCCCCATTATGAGGGGTTCCCACCATCCCTGTGCTGAGTTCCCGGGTCTGTACACCCGCTGTGCCCATTATGAGGGGTTCCCACCAACCCTGTGCTGAGTTCCCGGGTCTGTACACCCATTGTGCCCCATTATGAGGGGTTTCCACCATCCCTGTGCTGAGTTCCCGGGTCTGTACACCCGCTGTGCCCCATTATGAGGGATTCCCACCATCCCTGTGCTGAGTTCCCGGGTCTGTACACCCGCTGTGCCCCATTATGAGGGGTTCCCACATCCCTGTGCTGAGTTCCCGGGTCTGTACACCCGCTGTGCCCCATTATGAGGGGTTCCCACCATCCCTGTGCTGAGTTCCTGGGTCTGTACACCCGCTGTGCCCCATTATAAGGGGTTCCCACCATCCCTGTGCTGAGTTCCCGGGTCTGTACACCCGCTGTGCCCCATTATGAGGGGTTCCCACCACCCCTGTGCTGAGTTCCCGCATCTGAACCCCCGCTGTGTCCCATTATGAGGGGTTCCCTCCATCCCTGTGCTGAGTTCCTGGGTCTGTACACCCGCTGTGCCCCATTATGAGGGGTTCCCACCATCCCTGTGCTGAGTTCCCAGGTCTGTACACCCCGCTGTGCCCCATTATGAGGGGTTCCCACCATCCCTGTGCTGAGTTCCCGGGTCTGTACACCCGCTGTGCCCCATTAAGAGGGGTTCCCACCATCCCTGTGCTGAGTTCCCAGACAACTCCCATCACCTGTACTCAAACCACTCCCATCACCTGTACGCAGACCACCCCCATCACCTGTACGCAGACCATCCCCATCACCTGTACTCAGACCACTCCCATCACCTGTACTCAGACCACTCCCATCACCTGTACTCAGACCACTCCCATCACCTGTACTCAGACCACTCCCATCACCTGTACTCAGACCACTCCCATCACCTGTACTCAGACCACTCCCATCACCTGTACTCAGACCACTCCCATCACCTGTACTCAGACCACTCCCATCACCTGTACTCAGACCACTCCCATCACCTGTACTCAGACCACTCCCATCACCTGTACTTAGACCACTCCCATCACCTGTACTCAGACCACTCCCATCACCTGTACTCAGACCACTCCCATCACCTGTATGCAGACCACCCCTATCACCTGTACGCAGACCACCCCCATCACCTGTACGCAGACCACCCCCATCACCTGTACGCAGACCACCCCCATCACCTGTACTCAGACCACTCCCATCACCTGTACTCAGACCACTCCCATCACCTGTACTCAGACCACTCCCATCACCTGTACTCAGACCACTCCCATCACCTGTACTCAGACCACGCCCATCACCTGTACTCAGACCACGCCCATCACCTGTACTCAGACCACGCCCATCACCTGTACTCAGACCACTCCCATCACCTGTACTCAGACCACTCCCATCACCTGTACTCAGACCACTCCCATCACCTGTACTCAGACCACTCCCATCACCTGTACTCAGACCACTCCCATCACCTGTACTCAGACCACTCCCATCACCTGTACTCAGACCACTCCCTATACCTGTACTCAGACCACTCCCATCACCTGTACTCAGACCACTCCCATCACCTGTACTCAGACCACTCCCATCACCTGTACTCAGACCACGCCCATCACCTGTACTCAGACCACGCCCATCACCTGTACTCAGACCACGCCCATCACCTGTACTCAGACCACTCCCATCACCTGTACTCAGACCACTCCCATCACCTGTACTCAGACCACTCCCATCACCTGTACTCAGACCACTCCCATCACCTGTACTCAGACCTCTACCATCACCTGTACTCAGACCACTCCCATCACCTGTACTCAGACCACTCCCATCACCTGAACTCAGACCACTCCCATCACCTGTACTCAGACCACTCCCATCACTTGAACTCAAACCACGCCCATCACCTGTACTCAGACCACGCACATCACCTGTACTCAGACCACTCCCATCACCTGTACTCAGACCACTCCCATCACCTGTATGCAGCCCACCCCCATCACCTGTACTCACACCACTCCCATCACCTGTACTCAAACCACTCCCTTCACCTGTACTCAGACCACTCCCATCACCTGTACTCAGACCACTCCCATCACCTGTACTCAGACCTCTACCATCACCTGTACTCAGACCACGCCCATCACCTGTACTCAGACCACTCCCATCACCTGTACTCAGACCACTCCCATCACCTGTACTCAGACCACGCCCATCACCTGTACTCAGACCACTCCCATCACCTGTACTCAGACCACTCCCATCACCTGTACTCAGACCACTCCCATCACCTGTACTCAGACCACCCCCATCACCTGTACTCAGACCACTCCCTATACCTGTACTCAGACCACTCCCATCACCTGTACTCAGACCACTCCCATCACCTGTACTCAGACCACTCCCATCACCTGTACTCAGACCACTCCCATCACCTGTACTCAGACCACGCCCATCACCTGTACTCAGACCACTCCCATCACCTGTACTCAGACCACTCTCATCACCTGTACTCAGACCACTCCCATCACCTGTACTCAGACCACTCCCATCACCTGTACTCAGACCACTCCCATCACCTGTACTCAGACCACTCCCATCACCTGTACTCAGACCACTCCCATCACCTGTACTTAGACCACTCCCATCACCTGTACTCAGACCACTCCCATCACCTGAACTCAGACCACTTCTATCAACTGTATGCAGCCCACCCCCATCACCTGTAATCAGACCACTCCCATCACCTGTACTCAGACCACTCCCATCACCTGTACTCAGACCACTCCCATCACCTGTACTCAGACCACTCCCATCACCTGTACTCAGACCACTCCCATCACCTGTACTCAGACCACTCCCATCACCTGAACTCAGACCACTCCCATCACCTGTACTCAGACCACTCCCATCACTTGAACTCAAACCACGCCCATCACCTGTACTCAGACCACGCCCATCACCTGTACTCAGACCACTCCCATCACCTGTACTCAGACCACTCCCATCACCTGTATGCAGCCCACCCCCATCACCTGTACTCACACCACTCCCATCACCTGTACTCAAACCACTCCCTTCACCTGTACTCAGACCACTCCCATCACCTGTACTCAGACCACTCCCATCACCTGTACTCAGACCTCTACCATCACCTGTACTCAGACCACGCCCATCACCTGTACTCAGACCACTCCCATCACCTGTACTCAGACCACTCCCATCACCTGTACTCAGACCACGCCCATCACCTGTACTCAGACCACTCCCATCACCTGTACTCAGACCACTCCCATCACCTGTACTCAGACCACTCCCATCACCTGTACTCAGACCACCCCCATCACCTGTACTCAGACCACTCCCTATACCTGTACTCAGACCACTCCCATCACCTGTACTCAGACCACTCCCATCACCTGTACTCAGACCACTCCCATCACCTGTACTCAGACCACTCCCATCACCTGTACTCAGACCACTCCCATCACCTGCCCATCACCTGTACTCAGACCACTCCCATCACCTGTACTCAGACCACTCTCATCACCTGTACTCAGACCACTCCCATCACCTGTACTCAGACCACTCCCATCACCTGTACTCAGACCACTCCCATCACCTGTACTCAGACCACTCCCATCACCTGTACTCAGACCACTCCCATCACCTGTACTCAGACCACTCCCTATACCTGTACTCAGACCACTCCCATCACCTGTACTCAGACCACTCCCATCACCTGTACTCAGACCACTCCCATCACCTGTACTCAGACCACTCCCATCACCTGTACTCAGACCACTCCCATCACCTGTACTCAGACCACTCCCATCACCTGTACTCAGACCTCTACCATCACCTGAGCTCTGATTTTGTTCCATCATGTGACCCTAAGCCTGATCACATGATCCCTGTCTTCTTAGGAGCACTGTGTGTGTTTCATGTCATTAGAGATTGCAGAGAGTCTATTGCGTCCAATCAGAGGAAGGTTCAGTCCCTATGAAGGAAGCAGAACCTGCCTATGTAATCAGGAGTTATGTACATATAGAGGAGAACGATTGGCAAGGATCGGCACTGGCAGGCGCAGTGATGATGTTCTGAGGGTGATCCCAGCGCGGCGGGTCACTCGGTGTCATCGCGGGCCACGCTGCGCCTTCCTGCTGTTATCTGCTGTCACCACGCACACACATATACAAGGACATTAAGCCGCTTCCTGCCCGCTGGAAGGGCAGACAACGGGAACTGGCCCCTAGAAACCTGAGCATTGTTCCAGGGCCGCGGGCTCCCCTGTGTGACGGTCAGGATGTGGAAAGACGGAAACGCTGGACAATAAATAACCAGAAGCGATCACATCCCCCGAGCAACAGGAACGCAGTGCCAGCGCCATCTGAGAATGGGGGGGCGCAGCGTCCCCTGCTGTCCGGGACAGGGACATTACAAAGCAGCCTGGGGGGGGGGGCGCCGCACCCCCTGCTGTCCGGGACAGGGACATAACAGGGCAACCAGGGGGGACGCAGCGCCCCCCTGCTGTCCAGGACAGGGACATTACAGGGTGGCCGGGGGAGGGGGGGACGCAGAGCCCCCTGCTGTCCGGGACAGGGATATTACAGAGCGGCCGGGGGGACGCAGCGCCCCCCCTGCTGTCCGGGACAGGGACATAACAGGGCAACCAGGGGGGACGCAGCGCCCCCTGCTGTCCAGGACAGGGACATTACAGGGCAGCTGGGGGGAAAAGCTGCGCCCCCTGCTGTCCGGGACAGGGACATTACAAAGCAGCCTGGGGGGGGGGGGCGCCGCACCCCCTGCTGTCCAGGACAGGGACATTACAGAGCGGCCGAGTGGACGCAGCGCCCCCCCTGCTGTCCGGGACAGGGACATTACAGGGCAGCTGGTGGGGGGAAGCAGCGCCCCCTGCTGTCCGGGACAGGGACATTACAGGGTGTCTGGGGGGACGCAGAGCGCCCCCTGCTGTCCGGGACAGGGACATTACAGGGCGGTCGAGGGGGGGGGGGGGCGCAGCACTCCCTTCTGTCCAGGACAGGGACATTACAGGGTGGCCGGGGGGGACGGGACGCAGTGCCCCCTGCTGTCCGGGACAGGGACATTACAGGGCGGTCGAGGGGGGGGGGAGCAGCACTCCCTTCTGTCCAGGACAGGGACATTACAGGGTGGCCGGGGGGACGGGACGCAGTGCCCCCTGCTGTCCAGGACAGGGACATTACAGGATGGCCGGGGGGACGGGACGCAGCGCCTCCTGCTGTCCGGGACAGGGACATTACAGGGCGGCCCGGGGGGGGGGGGGGGGGGCGCCGCACCCCCTGCTGTCCAGGACAGGGACAGTACAGGGCGGCCGGGGGGGACATACAGCGCCCCCTGCTGTCCAGTACAGGGACATTACAGGGCGGCCGGGGGGGGCATATGAAGAGCTTTAGGGGGACGCTGAAGAGTTAACTCCCCCCCCTCCGGGTCCAGGGTGACATTATGGAGAGCGCAGGCGACTGTTTATACAACATTGTAACAAAGAGACGGAAAGAAGGCGATGTGCTGTGTACAGAGCGACAGCTGGACGAGAAGTCGCACACAATGGAGGAAGTGACTGTCAATATTTAACATTCGACGTCGTTATTGACAGCGGAATTTATACTCTGAGGCTGCGACTTTTCATGCGACTTTGGACACTAAAGTCGCATGACGAGTCGCAAACCCTATTGTTTTTCAATGGCAACCGTTCAAAATACGCGCGGCTTAAAGTCGCGGCGACTTTAAAAAGGTTCCTGCGCTACTTCGGTCCGATTTTTAATGCGACTTAAGTGCCACAGACTGCAAAGCACACCCTCCAAATTTGCATGAAAGTCGCACCTGAAAGTTGTACAGACGACAGTTGTCCGTTATCATTGGTCAAAGCCAAGGGGAAGGCGGAGCTTTTCTCAATAATGATCCTGTATATGGGGGCTCGTCCGGGATTCATTTACATAAAGTCACTGGAGCTCAGGGAAGGGTGTGTCATGATAGAAGGCGGAGCTTTCCTCAATACTGATCCTGTATATGGGGGCTCGTCCGGGATTCATTTACATAAAGTCACTGATTGGAGCTCAGGGAAGGGTGTGTCATGATAGAAGGCGGAGCTTTCCTCGATACTGATCCTGTATATGGGGGCTCGTCCAGGATTCATTTACATAAAGTCACTGATTGGAGCTCAGGGAAGGGGTGTGTCATGATAGAAGGCGGAGCTTTCCTCAATAATGATCCTGTATATGGGGGCTCGTCCGGGATTCATTTACATAAAGTCACTGATTGGAGCTCAGGGAAGGGTGTGTCATGATAGAAGGCGGAGCTTTCTTCAATAATGATCCTGCATATGGGGGCTCGTCCGGAATTCATGAGATTGCTCTCTCCTTCTATCAGCATGCTTCCTGATTAGCTCACAAGCACTGCAGCGCAACTGGTTGGCTCCTTGTTCTGCTTCTTTCCCTCCCCCCAGGCCTGTGATTGGACAGTGAAATGAGAAGCAGCAGACTGATGACCTCTCTGTCTCCTCATATGGGCATGCTCCCTGGTTAGCTCAAAAACACTGCAGTGCAACTGATTGGTTGCTTCTTCTGCTTCTCCCACCTCCCTGGCCTGTGATTGGACAGTGAAAGGAGAAGCAGCAGAGGAATGGGCTCACTTCTCTGTCACTCTGTTCTCTCCTCCTATCAGCATGTTTTCTCATTAGCTCATGAACACTGATTGGTTCCTTGTTCTGCTTCTCCCTCCTCCCTGGCCTGTGATTGGACAGTGAAAGGAGAAGCAGCAGAGCGATAAGCTCACCTCTCTGTCACTCTTCTCTTTCCTCCTATCAGCATGTTTTCTGATTAGCTTTGGGATTTATGGACTACATGAACTCAGACACCCCTGAAGCCGGCGGATCGGTACGCCCCCGGACACCTGACGCAGGATTTAGGTCTCACGTGTCAGGCGGCGTACACACGACCGAGGTTCTCGCTGGAAACCAGCGAGAACCTCGCTGGAAGCTGCATTCCAGCGAGGACCTCGGCCGTGTGTACGCTCTCGGCGATCTTCCCGTCGGGAAGCCCATCGAGCAGAAATAGAGAGCACGCTCTCTATTTCCTCGACGGCCCGCCTGGATGAATGGCTGGTTGCCATTCCCGACGGGCTGGTCGCCGATTTTGACGGCCGGCAGGGAACCTCGACGGGCGGAACGTTGTGTTCTGCCCGTCGAGGTTCTCTGCCGTGTGTACACGGCCTCAGATTCGCGTCTGTTTCCCCCTCGGCGGTGACGTGGGGCGTGGAGATAAAGGGCTCCATTGTTGGCGCGGGTTGTAAATCCCGTCCGACGAGCTCTGATGCCAAAACAAGCCGAGAACTGCGCCATTCGTCAAACTCCGCCCCCCTCAATCAACAGAGGATCAAAGAGACCCCGGGGGCCCCCGCCGGGGGGTACAATTGGGCCCTGTGTCTCCCTTAACAGCCAATCAAATTGCAGCTATGGGCCAGCCATAGGACATGAGACACTCTGTGGCGAGATTTAAGGGTCACCAAGTAAGAGCTCAGAGATTTTCCAGCACGATGGGCAGTAGCAAACCTCCCGGAGGCCTCCAATGGAAACGCGGGGCCTTCGATCGCACGCGGATCCAGGGAGCGGCGGCTCGACTCCCCTCGTGTGAACGGCGGTCTTGCAGAGTGCAGCTCACAGCAGCCTCAGGAGAGAAGCAGTGCATGCTGGGCATTAAGCCATGCCCACACTGGTGCCTACATGGCAGGATACACATGGTGGGTTGCTCCGCCCACATCCGCCATGGATGGGCACCAGGAAAGGAAAAATTACGGGGGAAAGGAAAGTCGGAGAGGTTTACGCCCACCATGCCGTGTGATAGGAGGAGAGAGCAGAGTGACAGAAAGACGAGCTCATCTCTCTGCTGCTTCTCTTTTCACTGTCCAATCACAGGCCAGGAAGGAGGGAGGGTCCAATCACAGGCCAGGAAGGAGGGAGGGTCCAATCACAGGCCAGGAAGGAGGGAGGGTCCAATCACAGGCCAGGAAGGATGGAGGGTCCAATCACAGGCCATGAAGGAGGGAGGGTCTAATCACAGGCCAGGAAGGTGGGAGGGTCCAATCACAGGCCAGGAAGGATGGAGGGTCCAATCACAGGCCATGAAGGAGGGAGGGTCTAATCACAGGCCAGGAAGGTGGGAGGGTCCAATCACAGGCTAGAGGGAGGGTCCAATCACAGGCCAGGAAGGAGGGAGGGTTTAATCACAGGCAGGTGGGAGGGTAAAGCAGAAGGAACCAATCAGCTGCACTGCAGTGTTCATGAGCTAATTAGGAAACATGCTGATAGGAGGAGAGAGCAGAGTGAGAGAGAGGTGAGCCCATTCCTCCCCTACCAGTCAGGGCTGTGCTGTGTGGCAGAGCTGGGTGAATGTCTGGACTGGATGGACCCTTTAGCCGCCATTGGCCTTTTCCATCCCTCCGCCGCCCGGTGATTGGCTCGTCTCTGTCAGGAATCGGTTTTATCGGTCGGTTGTGTCCTGTACCCCGGAATCCTGACAGATGTGAGATCCGCAGGACTCCCCTCCTCCCCTCCCCCTCCCGGGGAGCCGAGCCAAGGAAGGAGGATTGGTGGAGACGATCTCTCGGCGGAGCAGAACAATTTGCAGCGAGAAGCGTCAGCCGGCCGTACAGAGCCGGTACATGACAGGCGCAGCGCTGAGCGATACCGGGGGAGGGGCAGAACTACAACTCCCATCATACACACCCCCTACAATCCTCTCCTGGGGTTCCCACTTCACCAGTCAGGCTGATCAGTGATTGAATCATGTGTGTCTGTGCGTGCACGTGTGTGTGTCTGTGCACGTGTGTGTGTCTGTGCGTGCACGTGTGTGTGTGTGTCTGTGCACGTGTGTGTGTCTGTGCATGTGTGTGTGTGTGTCTGTGCGTACATGTGTGTGTGTCTGTGCATGCACGTGTGTGTCTGTGTGTGCACGTGTGTGTGTCTGTGTCTGTGCGTGCACGTGTGTGTCTGTGCGTGCACGCATGTGTGTGCGTGTCTGTGCGTACATGTGTGTTTCTGTGCGTACATGTGTGTGTCTCTACGTGCACGTGTCTGTGCGTGCACATGTTTGTCTGTGCGTGCACGTGTGTGTCTGTGCATGTGTGTGTCTGTGCGTGCACGTGTGTGTCTCTGCGTGCACGTGTGTCTGTGCGTGCACATGTTTGTCTGTGCGTGCACGTGTGTGCACGTGTGTGTCTGTGCGTGCACGTGTGTGTGTGTGTCTGTGCATGTGCACGTGTGTGTCTGTGCGTGCACGTGTGTGTGTGTGTCTGTGCATGTGCACGTGTGTGTCTGTGCGTGCACGTGTGTGTCTATGCGTGCACGTGTGTCTGTGCGTGCACATGTTTGTCTGTGCGTGCACGTGTGTGTCTGTGCGTGCACGTGTGTGTCTGTGCGTGCACGTGTGTGTCTGTGCGTGCACGTGTGTGTGTCTGTGCGTGCACGTGTGTGTGTGTGTCTGTGCATGTGCACGTGTGTCTGTGCGTGCACATGTTTGTCTGTGCGTGCACGTGTGTGTGTGTCTGTGCGTGCATGTGTGTGTGTCTGTGTGCACATGTGTCTGTGCGTGCACATGTTTGTCTGTGCGTGCACGTGTGTGTGTGTCTGTGCACGTGTGTGTCTGTGCGTGCACGTGTGTTGTATGTAGTGTCAGCGCTGTGGTCTGGCCGTACACTGTATATATGATGTCAGCGCTGTGGTCTGGCCGTACACTGTATATATGATGTCAGTGATGTGGATAATGGGGGTTGTAGTCTTGCCTCATATACGATGTGTTGGTGATGTGGAGAATGGGGGTTGTAGTCGTGCCTCATATACGATGTGTTGGTGATGTGGAGAATGGGGGTTGTAGTCTAGCGGCACACATAGCTGGAATGGACAGGCAGGGAGTTGGTAGCGGGTCTCAGTCTTTCATCACACAGCACTGGGGGGGGGGGGGGTGGATAGAAGGGGGGTGGATGGGGGTGGTAGTTACGCTGCTTTTATCTCCGTGTAATTCCACATTGAATGATGAAAGGATGAAATCCACCAGCTGACCATTAACAAGCCGCATTTACGGCAAATATCCATCGGCACCGGTAATGGTGGAAGGTGCCGAGTTCTCGTATAATGGTGGTCATTATCTCCACTTCATCTCATATAGATTATCAGTCACAGTCATCAGAGGAACTACAACTTCCAGCATGACCTTCCATCCCGGGTCCCAACTACAGAGACAAGGTGGATCTATATCTATATTCCATGACACCTTCCTAAGGGGGCCTTTCCATGACACCTTCTTTAGGGGGCCTTTTGATGACACCTTCCTTAGGGGGCTGATCCATGACACCTTCCTTAGGGGGTCGTTCCATGACACCTTCCTTAGGGGGCCGTTCCATGACACCTTCCTTAGGGGGCCGTTCCATGACACCTTCCTAAGCGCAGGTCCATGACACCTTCCTTAGGGGCCCGTTTATGACACCTTCCTTAGGGGGGCTTTCCATGACACCCTTCCTTAGGGGGCCGTTCCATGACACCTTCCTAAGCGCAGGTGACAGGTCCATGACACCTTCCTTAGGGGGCCTTTTGATGACACCTTCCTTAGGGGGCCGTTCCATGACACCTTCCTTAGGGGGCCGTTCCATGACACCTTCCTTAGGGGGCCGTTCCATGACACCTTCCTAAGCGCAGGTCCATGACACCTTCCTTAGGGGCCCGTTTATGACACCTTCCTTAGGGGGGCTTTCCATGACACCCTTCCTTAGGGGGCCGTTCCATGACACCTTCCTAAGCGCAGGTGACAGGTCCATGACACCTTCCTTAGGGGGCCTTTTGATGACACCTTCCTTAGGGGGCCGTTCCATGACACCTTCCTTAGGGGGCCTTTTGATGACACCTTCCTTAGGGGGCCGTTCCATGACACCTTCCTTAGGGGCCAGTTTATGACACCTTCCTTAGAGGGCCTTTCCATGACACCCTTCCTTAGAGGGCCTTTCCATGACACCCTTCCTTAGGGGCCCGTTCCATGACACCTTCCTAAGCGCAGGTCCATGACACCTTCCTTAGGGGCCCGTTCCATGACACCTTCCTAAGCGCAGGTCCATGACACCTTCCTTAGGGGCCCGTTTATGACACCTTCCTTAGGGGGGCTTTCCATGACACCCTTCCTTAGGGGCCCGGTCCATGACACCTTCCTTAGGGGCCCGTTTATGACACCTTCCTTAGGGGGGCTTTCCATGACACCCTTCCTTAGGGGGCCGTTCCATGACACCTTCCTAAGCGCAGGTGACAGGTCCATGACACCTTCCTTAGGGGGCTGATCCATGTCACCCTGTCCTCAGTGTCCTGGGTTGAGTGATAGTGGACTGAGGACATCTAGTGGTGGAATTTAATTACTGTTCATAACACCTTCCTTAGGGGGCTGTTCCATGACACCTTCCTTAGGGGGCCTTTCCATGACACCCTTCCTAGGGGCCGTTCCATGACACCCTTCCTAGGGGCCGTTCCTTGACACCTTCCTTAGAGGGGCTTTCCATGACACCCTTCCTAGGAGCCGTTCCATAACACCTTTCTTAGGGGGCCGTTCCATGACACCCTTTCTAGGGGCTTGTCCATGACACCTTCCTTAGGGGGCCTATCTATGATACTCTTCCTTAGGGGGCCTTTCCATGACACCCTTCCTAGGAGCCAGTCCATGACACCTTTCTTAGGGGGCCGTTCCATGACACCCTTTCTAGGGGCTTGTCCATGACACCTTCCTTAGGGGGCCTATCTATGATACTCTTCCTTAGGGGGCCTTTCCATGACACCCTTCCTAGGAGCCAGTCCATGACACCTTTCTTAGGGGGCCGTTCCATGACACCCTTTCTAGGGGCTTGTCCATGACACCTTCCTTAGGGGGCCTATCTATGATACTCTTCCTTAGGGGGCCTTTCCATGACACCCTTCCTAGGAGCCGTTCCATAACACCTTTCTTAGGGGGCCGTTCCATGACACCCTTTCTAGGGGCTTGTCCATGACACCTTCCTTAGGGGGCCTATCTATGATACTCTTCCTTAGGGGGCCTTTCCATGACACCCTTCCTAGGAGCCAGTCCATGACACCTTTCTTGGGGGGCCTTTCCATTACACTCTTTCTAAGGGCCGTTCCATAACACCTTCCTTAGGGGGGCGGTCCATGACACCTTCCTTAGGGGGGGGGGCGTTCCATGACACCCTTCCTAGGGGCTGGTCCATGACACCTTCCTTAGGGGGCTGATCCATGTCACCCTGTCCTCAGTCTCCTGGGTTGAGTGATAGTGGACTGAGGACATCTAGTGGTGGAATGTAATTACTGTTCATAACACCTTCCTTAGGGGGCCATTCCATGACACCCTTCCTAGGAGCCATTCCATAACACCTTTCTTAGGGGGCCATTCCATGACACCCTTCCTAGGAGCCATTCCATAACACCTTTCTTAGGGGGCCGTTCCATGACACCCTTCCTAGGAGCCATTCCATAACACCTTTCTTAGGGGGCCATTCCATGACACCCTTTCTAGGGGCTTGTCCATGACACCTTCTTTAGGGGGCCTATCTATGATACTCTTCCTTAGGGGGCCTTTCTATGACACCCTTCCTAGGAGCCATTCCATAACACCTTTCTTAGGGGGCCATTCCATGACACCCTTTCTAGGGGCTTGTCCATGACACCTTCTTTAGGGGGCCTATCTATGATACTCTTCCTTAGGGGGCCTTTTCATGACACCCTTCCTAGGAGCCAGTCCATGACACCTTCCTTAGGGGGCCGTTCCATGACACCTTCCTTAGGGGGCCGTTCCATGACACCCTTGCTTAGGGGGACTTTCCATGACACTCTTCCTAGGGGCCATTCCATGACACTTTCCCTAGGGGGCTGTTCCATGACACCCTTCCTAGGAGCCAGTCCATGACACCTTCCTTGGGGGGGCCTTTCCATGACACCCTTCCTAGTGACCGGTCCATGACACCCTTTCTAGGAGAAGGTCCATAACACCTTCCCTAGGGGGGGCGGTCCATGACACCTTCCTTAGGGGGCCTTTCCATTACACCCTTTCTAAGGACCGTTCCATAACACCTTCCTTAGGGGGGCGGTCCATGACACCTTCCTTAGGGGGGCGTTCCATGACACCCTTCCTAGGGGCTGGTCCATGACACCTTCCTTAAAAAAGACTTTCTTTCCCCCCCCAAAATTGTCAAAATAAATGTTAATGAATATCATCAAAAGAAAGCTCCATGTATGGGGGGGGACATACATTTTTGGGGGGTACAGCGCCACGCGACCACCATCCAATTGTCATGTAAAAGTAACGCAGTGCCGTATCGACAATAATGGCCTGGTCAGGGAGGGATGAGAACCCCGCCATGGGGTTTTTATGTCTGTCTTTGCCCCCCCCCCCCCCCCCCCACTGGGGAAATTCACACTCTCTATTGACAAAGAAAGCTGCATCGAGGGCAAGAAGTGACGGGAAATCCACGATTAGCTGATCACACAGATCGGCCTCATTTACTAAGCTCAGTAAACCTTCACACTAAGCACTTTGGAGAGACGACCGCTCACTTCCTGTTGTCTTCCTGGGACAGGAAATGAAGAGGAAACTATATATAGGTTGTTATTCCTGAGACTTGTGTGGTTTCACGCTGGAGTGATACTAATTCCCCCGAAGGCCTTCGAGTGCCAGAAACGGGGAGCTCATTAGGTCTTCCATAGGCAGAAAAGAAACGTATATGGACAGCCGCACTCCAATAGATATGAAAAAACGTGCCCTTTATTAGGGAAATAAAATATGCACTACAAAACAACAGCAAACAGTGGGAAATTACACAGCTGACGCGTTTCGCATTGATCCTCAATGCTTACTCATAGCTGTAAACCATCGAAGGTCAATCTGGTCAAAACAATTCCCGAACAAAATGGAACAACCCCCCCAGGGCTGAGAGTAAGCGCGCCGAGGGGGGCGATAAGCAAGGCGGAGAGCCTCTGGAACTGCACAGACAATCCAGGACTATGGACTGCATCCAACACAATATAAATCTTCCATCCAACCTTCGTAAACTGATAGAAGGCATTATTAAAAATTTCCACTGACCCCCAACCGGCAGCCAGAAGACTCCACACTGCCAGGAACAGATCGTCGGGAATATCGTAAATCCTGGGTGCCATCTTCTGGCTGAATGTGGGAACTGCAGAAGGAGGTGGGCTGGATGTATCAATAGAAGGTTTGGAGTCAAGATTATAGAGCCGAATTCCTGGTCTACAGTAAAGAAAACTCTGACTTGGTTACCATTAATGTCCCTTTAGGTGTGACATTGTCCCGGGGTGCCAAAATGGCGTTCACTGTCGGTGCATTATTGACCCACAGCCCTCAAAATGTTGGTCATTGTCTGTGCGTTATTGTCCCGGTGCTCCTAAGTGTTGGGATACTGTCTGTACGTCTTTATCCCGGGACCCCAAGTGTTGGGATACTGTCAGAGGTCCCAATACAATGACCAACGCTTGAGGGTCCCTAGACAATGACATACAGACAGTGACCAACACTTAAGGGTCCTGAGACAATGACCTACACTTGGGGGTCCTGATATACTGACATTGATCAACACTTGAGGGTCCTGGGACAATGACTCACAGACAGTGACCAACGCTTGAGGGTCCTGAGACAATGACATACAGACGTTGACCAATGCTTGAAGGTCCTGGGGTAATGACATACAGACAGTGACCAACGCTTGAGGGTCCTGAGACAATGACATACAGACGTTGACCAATGCTTGAAGGTCCTGGGGTAATGACAGACGTTGAACAACATTTGAATGTCCTAGGACAATGACCCACAGACAGTGACCAACACTTGAGGGTCCTAGGACAATGTTATACAGATGTTGACCAACACTTGAGGGTCCTGGGACAATGACATACAGACATTGACCAAAGCTTGAGGGTCCAGGAAAAATGACAAACGTTGACCAACACTTGTAGGTCCTCAGATACGGACGTGCAGACATTGACTAACACTTGGGGGGTCCTGGGACAATGACAGATGTTGACCAACACTTGGGGGTCCTGATATTGATCAACACTTGAGGGTCCTGGGACAATGACCTACAGGCAGTGACCAACACTTGGGGGTCCTGATATACTGACATTGATCAACACTTGAGGGTCCTGGGACAATGACTCACAGACAGTGACCAACGCTTGAGGGTCGTGAGACAATGACATACAGACAGTGACCAACGCTTGAGGGTCCTGAGACAATGACATACAGACAGTGACCAACGCTTGAGGGTCCTGAGACAATGACATACAGACAGTGACCAACGCTTAAGGGTCCTGAGACAATGACCTACAGACGTTGACCAATGCTTGAAGGTCCTGGGGTAATGACAGACGTTGAACAACATTTGAATGTCCTAGGACAATGACCCACAGACAGTGACCAACACTTGAGGGTCCTAGGACAATGTTATACAGATGTTGACCAACACTTGAGGGTCCTGGGACAATGTTATACAGATGTTGACCAACACTTGAGGGTCCTGGGACAATGACCAACACTTGAAGGTCCGGAGACAATGACATACAGACATTGACCAAAGCTTGAGGGTCCAGGAAAAATGACAAACGTTGACCAACACTTGTAGGTCCTCAGATACGGACGTGCAGACATTGACTAACACTTGGGGGGTCCTGGGACAATGACAGATGTTGACCAACACTTGGGGGTCCTGATATTGATCAACACTTGAGGGTCCTGGGACAATGACCTACAGGCAGTGACCAACACTTGGGGGTCCTGATATACTGACATTGATCAACACTTGAGGGTCCTGGGACAATGACTCACAGACAGTGACCAACACTTGAGGGTCCTAGGACAATGACCTACAGGCAGTGACCAACATTTGGATGTCCTGGGACAATGACCAACGCGTGAGGGTCCAGAGACAATGACATACAGACAGTGGCCAACGCTTGAGGGTCCAGAGACAATGACCTACAGGCAGTGACCAACACTTGGGGGTCCTGATATACTGACATTGATCAACACTTGAGGGTCCTGGGACAATGACTCACAGACAGTGAGCAACACTTGAGGGTCCTGAGACAATGACATACAGACAGTGACCAACGCTTGAGGGTCCTGAGACAATGACATACAGACAGTGACCAACGCTTGAGGGTCCTGAGACAATGACATACAGACAGTGACCAACGCTTGAGGGTCGTGAGATAATGACATACAGACAGTGACCAACGCTTGAGGGTCCTGAGACAATGACATACAGACAGTGACCAACGCTTGAGGGTCCTGAGACAATGACATACAGACAGTGGCCAACGCTTGAGGGTCCTGAGACAATGACATACAGACAGTGACCAACGCTTGAGGGTCCTGAGACAATGACATACAGACAGTGGCCAACGCTTGAGGGTCCAGAGACAATGACATACAGACAGTGACCAACGCTTGAGGGTCCTAAACAATGACCTACAGGCAGTGACCAACACTTGGGGGTCCTGATATACTGACATTGATCAACACTTGAGGGTCGTGAGACAATGACATACAGACAGTGACCAACGCTTGAGGGCCCTGAGACAATGACATACAGACAGTGACCAACGCTTGAGGGTCCAGAGACAATGACATACAGACAGTGACCAACGCTTGAGGGTCCAGAGACAATGACATACAGACAGTGACCAACGCTTGAGGGTCCAGAGACAATGACATACAGACAGTGGCCAACGCTTGAGGGTCCAGAGACAATGGCATACAGATGTTGACCAAAGCTTGAGGGTCCTGAAACGGTGACATACAGTGACCAACGCTTGCGGGTCCAGGGTCAATGTCATACAGACATTGACCAAAGCTTGAGGGTCCAGAAACAATGACAAACGTTGACCAACACTTGTAGGTCCTCAGATACGGACGTTGATCAACACTTGAGGGTCCTAGCACAATGACCCACGAACAGTGACCAACACTTGAGGATCCTGGGACAATTACATACAGATGTTGAGCAACACATGAGGGTCCTGAAACAATGACACACAAAGTGCTGGCTACTGTCCCTGCCATTGTTTTGGGTCCCCCCAAGTGATAGTCACTGTCAATGCGTCATTGTCCCAGGAGGACCCCCAAGTGTTTTCTTTTAGGGTGTCCCTGTTTTGGGACACCCCCGTGTCGGTTACTGTTCTTACATTTTTGTCCCAGGACACTCAAGTGTCGGTTACCATCAGGGCACTATTGTTCCAGAACCCCCCAAATGTAGGTTACTGTTGGTGTGTCACTGTATCACCGATATCTCCAAGTGTTGATTATAGTCAGGATGTTACTGTATCTCAATGTCCATTACTGTCCATGACGTAGGGCCACCAAGTGTAAGTTACTGTTGGTGCATCATTGACCCTGGACCACCCAAGTATCTGTACTTTTGTTCTTATTGGTTCCATCTGTTTATATTCAGGCTTGCGGTTGGAGGGCACGTTCCACCATTTTTGGTGAAGGCTCATTTACCAGAGGTGTAGGTCCTTCCTGTGGTATTCAGCATCAGGTTTCAGAAGCTCAAAGCTTGTAGAGTTGCTACTTAGTATCTGGTCCACAACTTTTATGAAGTTTTACTATGTGGATGTTGGATCAGCTGAGGACACCACCCTTGGTCTGTGTTCTGCAGGCTCCTGTGTGGTTCTATCCCTATTTTAATTTAGATGTTTGGGGCCAGTTGGCTTTGTTGCCTTCCCCTCATATTTATTGCAAGACTCTTCAAATGCAGGAAAAGAACATTAGAGCCGCCATTGTCAACCTGTTGCTCACGGTCAGCATCGTTCTGCTTAGCTGATCCTATCACATCATCGATGTATCTGGGTCAAACAGGTCACTTTAAGAAAGAAAATTAATCACATATTTTCCTGATGCCGTTATTATTTTGACAGCTGTCTTCCCGTCTTTGCAGCACTAGCCCAAAACAGGGGTACAAGGATGAGGGAAAACCCATCTTCCATCAACAAGACATTAATACTTTGACTTGTAGACGATGCTCTCCCAACCTTGTGGTAAGTTTGGTAAAAAAAACCCTATCCTGTTCCCGCATGACTGTAACCCCCCCATGTGTACAAAACCAGCTCCATAAAGACCTGATGTAATCAGTTTAGTATGGAGGAACTGGAGCATCCTGCAGAGTCCTAACCTCATCCCTATTGAACAGCTTTGGGATGGATTGGAATGCCGTTTTTGTGAGTCGGATCTTTTTTTTTTTTTTGGTGCCCAAAGCGTGAGCCAGGTTTTCTTATCCAACATCAGTACCTGACCTGAGAAACATTCCAACATCTTGTGGAAAGCCTTTCTAGAAGAGTAGCTGCTGTTCCACCGGCAGGGATATTGGGGAGGGGGAACGGTCCTCCATATTATGGGTCATAGATCCAACAATTGGGATGGTCAAGCATTCATGTACCTTTGGCTACATAACGCCATTACCCGACAAGGGCAAGGGCTCGCTGAGAGGCTGAACCAGGTGCTGGTCCAGGGTTGTGGGCAGACCCTAGCCATATGGTCACGATCTTGCCCCAGCCTGGACCGGCTCGGTGCTGAAAACAGGTCACAGAGTTATTCTTTTCCATCCCTACCCCCGACCAGTTATGGTCAGCTTTAAGAAATCTTGCTTTGGCGGGTCCCGTGATAACTTCTCTTTTTCTTACTCTCTTTTTTTTCCTGTCATTTATTTTCGATATGAAGGCCAACAGTGTAAGCTGCTGTACTTCTGGGTACAGAAGGACATGTGTGCCTATGACACATTTTCTCTTCCGTTCATGGACGGACACAGCAGCAATTGACCTTAGGGCCGTCCCCAAGCAGTGCCAAAAAAATCGAGGGGCGGGAAAACACACAGCAAACCAAGCTTCACCCCAAACAAACCAGAGTTCCTCAACGGAGGAACATCAACCTTAAACGGGCGCCTGTAAAACCTTACGGCCAAAGGAGGCATCCGCAGATGCACTCACATCCACCTTGTAAAACTTTGAGAAGGTGTGACCAGGTCGCAGCCTTACACACCTATAACTCGGATGCTTGATGGCGGAAAGCCCAAGAGGCGCCAATCTCCCTGGTCGAATGCGCCGACACCGGAAAGGGAGGCGCCCGCCCCTTTAGGGCATAGGCCTAGAGCACAACCTGTCTGATCCACCTAGAAATGGTGGCCGACGAGACCACCAGACCCTACTTAGAAACAGACATAAAAAGAAGTAAGTCCAAACCCTGAAACGGAGCCGTAGCAGACAAGTACACCCGTAGGGCCCGAACCACGTCCAAGGATTGCAACATGGCTTTCTTCGAGTTCTTCGGCTGAGGACATAAGGATGGCAAAACAATGTCCTCATTAAAGTGAAAAGCCGAGACAACCTTTGGAAGAAACGGCGTCTGCGGCCGCTGTACCACCTTATCATTGTGGATAACCAAGTAAGGAGGCCTTGCAAGACAAGGCCGACAGTTCAGACACCCGTCTGACAGAGGTGATTGCCACCAGAAAAAACACCTTCTGGGACAGAGTCAACAAAGGAATCTTCCTCAAACGGAGCCTCTTGAAGCACCGAGAGGACCAAATTCAAGTCCCCGGAGGAGGCACAGGAGGGGCCACATGCCAAACCCCCTGCACAAACATACGCACCAGGGAGTGCGCCGCCAAGGGTCACTGAAAGTAAACAGCCAAGGCCAAAATTTGGCCCTTAACCGTACTTAAGGCGAGAGCCTGATCCACTCCACGCTGTAAGAACAGCAGAATCTGGGACATCACATATGTACGGGGTGCCAATTCATCTCCTCACACATAGAGATGAAGGATTTACCATCGTACGTGGAAGGCCTACGTGAAGTAGACTTTTGTGCTCGTAGCATGGTAGAGATCAACGAGACCGACAGGCATCAATCCTTCAGCACCTGGCTCTCAATAGCCACGCCGTTGAAGCCAACGACTGTAAAGCAGGGTAAAAGATCGGACCCTGCGACAGAAGGTCCACTCTCAGAGGTAGACGCTAAGGGACGTCTGCCACCAGACGCACCAGGGACGGCGCGGCCAATCCGGAGCTATCAGGATTGTTGGTATTCCCTCCGAAACCACTCTGCGCATATTAGGCGATAGTGACCCCACAGCGCCACCAACGGGTCTCTTGACCTGGCCACAAACCGTGACACCTTCCGATTGAGACGGGCGCCAGAAGGCCTACGTCTGGAGTGCCCCATTGTTGGCACAGACTCTAAAACGCTTCTTGGTGTAGCGACCATTCTCTTTGGTCTAGCGTTTGGCGACTTAGGTAGTCGGCCTGCCAGTTCTGCACCCCCGAAATGTACACGGCCGACAGCCGGGACGTACCTTTCGACCCACCGGAGAATGTGTGCGACTTCCGTCGCTGCGGCCGAGCTCCGTGTGCCCCCTGATGATTGACATATGCCACAGCCGTGGCGTTGTCGGACTGGACCCTGACCGGTCGGTCTTGCAGACTCAGAGACCACTTGGAGAGGCACAGCTTGATCGTTCCGGAGTTCCAGGACATTGATCGGTAGGCGGGACTCCTGAGTCCAGCTCCCCTGGGTTGACTGGACACCCCCAGACACCCCCCCCCCCAGCCGGAGAGGCTGGCATCCTTCGTAACCACTGTCCAATAGCAAGGCAGAAACGATTTCCCGGTCCAAAGTATCGGAGATGTCAGCCACCACACTAGGGAGGACCTGGCCAAGCGACTCACCCGAATCTGGTAATCCAGAGACGCAAGGAGCTTGTCCCAACACGACAGAATCTCTTTCTGTAGCACACGGGTGTGGAATTGAGCATACGGTACCGCCGCGAAAGAGGCCACCAGACCCAGAACCCTTATGCAAAAGCGAAGACCACTTCTGGGTCGCCAACCGCTGCACCGCAGATTGCAGTGTCTGTAGTTTTTCGGTTGGGAGGAAAACACTTGCCTCTGAGAAATCCAGGATCAACCCCAGGTATTCCAGCCGCTGAGACGGTACAAACACTGGACATTCAGTAGCCACCCGAATTCTGAGGGTCTGGCAGGCGATACACATCCTCTTAATTCTGAGCTTGAAGAAGCTCTCAGAAGAAGGTCGTCCAGGTATCCTACAATAGCGATCCCGAGCTGCCTCAGTAGGGCCAGAATCGGGGTGAGCACCTTGGTGAAAACCCGTGGTGCCGAGGCCAGGCCGAAAGGGAGGGCCACAAATTGAAAGTGGCCCTCTCCGACAGGAAAGTGCAGAAACCTTTGGTGCTTTGCACAGATGGGGATATGTAGGTACGCGTCCCGATGTCCAGGGACTCCAGAAATTCTCCCTGGTGGAGTGCCGCCACTACAGAGCGAACCGACTCCATCCTGAACTTTTGCACTTTGACAAAACAGTTGAGGGCCTTGAGTTCCAGGATTGGACGGACCCCTTCCTTCTTGGGGTCTTCAAAAAGATTGGAGTAAAACCCCTGAAACCGTTCCCTTGAGGGAACTGGCACAATCACTCCCCTGACCAGCAGATCCTGAACAGCCCGACCGGGCATTCGAGGAAGCTGGAGGTTGGAAAAAAAAACTGTTTTGTGGACAAGAGAGAAACTTTATCTTGAACCCCGAGGAGACTACTTCGCAAACCCAGCGGTCAGAGAGCTGCGAATTCGCGAAGCCACCCCCCCCCCCCCCCACCGGAGTGACGGGCGGGGGCCGACCTTCATGCAGAAGCAGGCTTGTTGGAACCAGGTGCGATTTTGGCCTTCAGCAGGCGCCTTAGCACCCTGGAAAACGTTTTCCTGCCACACCTGGGGGGGCGAAAAAAACACTTGGGGGCAGTAAAGGAGGGCCCTTGCTTACGGCGAGGCTCCTTAACCCTTCCAGATTGTGGGAGCAGAGTGCCCTTACCCCCTGTGGCATCTTTTATGATGTCATCCAGGGACGCCCCAAAAGGCTGTTCACCCTTAAAGGGTAAGTCTACCAAGGCCTTTTTAGAGGATTGGTCTGCAGACCAACATTTTAGCCACGCAAGGCGACGTAACACCGCGGAAGCGGAGACCCTGGAGAGCAAGGGGAGCGTATCCAGGGCCGACTCAGACAAATTTTAGCCAGGTCCGCACAGAGCTCAGGAGCATTGTTCACCTCCAGCTCCTGCAATAGGGACTTTGCCCATTCGGTAATTGTCTGCGACACTAGAGCCCCGGCCAAAACGGGTCTCACCGCCGACCCCACCACTGTGAACATGGAGCGGTCCACAGCCTCAGCTCTCCTATCTGCGGGGTCCTTAAAAGCGGGAGCTCCTTCCACAGGTAACGTGGTTACCTTGTTCAGCCTGGATAAAGGGGGGGTCCACTGACGGAGGAGAGATCCTTTTGAGGAGGACTTTTAAAAAAAGTGGATAACGGACCGCAAAATTATTTTGGAACAGCAAAAACTTTCTGCGGCCGATCCCATTCCTTGTATAGTAACTTGTCCAGATATGGAACACAAGGAAACACTTTAGCGGTGTGTGGCGGCTTGCGGAACCCAAAAAGGACCGGCGTCTCCGCCAAATCCTCAAGTTTCTGAGTATCCCGCACCGCAGTGATAAGAGCTCTGACAAACGCCATATCATACGCTGACCCTGAAAGCAGAGTCATCCTCACTGTCCGTGTGGGCTAGGCCTGCATCTTCTGACATAACGTAACCAGGGCCGGACACATTCGCGGGGCCCGAGTCCGTGTCAGAGGCATCCCCAGAAGAAGGCGGAGGGAGGGGGCGCTTTTTACCCCCCTCTGGCCACTCGCCGCTTCAATCCTGGCAACAAACTCCTCAATGACTGCCGTCATAGCATCCATGGAGGCCGCAGGAACAGGGTCAAGGGTTAAATCTGGCATGTCCGGGGGGAGAAGCCTCCGGTTCGGACGCCATGCTGACCCACTATAACTGCAAGGCAAGACCCACAGGCCACCCTCCCGGCCCCCCAGAGGACTCACCACCCGACCAAGCTGCAGTGCTGCTGAGAGGCTAGGACAGTGATGGCGAACCTTGGGACCCCAGATGTTTTGAAAGTACATTTCCCATGATCCTCTGGCACTCTGTAGTACAGTGGAGCATCATGGGAAATGTAGTTCCAAAACGTCTGGGGTGCCAAGGTTCGCCATCACTGGGCTAGGAAAACGCTGCCCGTGCTGTGCAGTCCCTCAGGAAGTGTGCACGGAACGTTGGCGCCGTTATTCTGGTCACTAGAGGCCAAAAACCCTTCCAAGATGGCCACCAACATGTGAAAAAAACAGGAGGGAGAGGGGGAAGGAGGGAGAGAGGAAAGCAGGACCAAACTTTTTTCTCCGAAAATAGGTGCAGGAACTCAACCACAGCCCCGTCCAGATTTCAAAAACAGTAGAAGGGTCTTAAATTGGTATTAAATACCAGGATTGCATTAGATACGGAGTGTAGAGTTCAGGGGGGTTACACACAGAGTGCAAAGCTTTCACTTGTAAACACAAAAACCAGACTTCTGTGTTTACAAGCGATCGTGGTGAACAGGCACCAAAGGGTCTGAGCCAGAGGTGGTGGAACCAAGTTCCCCCTGAAAAAAAGCCCTGAGCAGGACGGACCCCCGGTCGACCTCCCCAGGAATGCACCAACTAAAAACCAATCCCGCGACCACCGGCTGGAGGCATTCCAGACAGAACCAACGTCCGCTTACGGCATGGCTGTCGGCCCGGCACACTGACACGGCCATAGAGACCGGTTATATGTGTGCCCTGGAGCGTATAGCTCACCAGCCACCCCTGGAGCAACGGGGCATGGACGGCCCAGGGCGTAGCTAAAGGCCGGCACACGCTCGATGGCGGAGCATATGGGGGAAGAGGGGGGACTACAAGGATCGAGGATCCAGCCTGTCACCCAGTCAGCAGTTGATTGTAGATCCCAGGATCCAAAAAATAAAAAATCTCCAGAGCAGCCATGTCTTCTCCTAACGCTAGGCAGAAAAGAACTGGGGCTGCATAATGCAGAGTGGGATGTACCCGTGGGGGACCCGCCCCCTGGGAGGTGTTTTAACACTTGAAGTGCTGTTTTTTCTGCCTAGTCTCGCCTGAAAGGAAGGATATATAACGCCAAGGTCAATTGCTGCTGTGTCCGTCCATGTACGGAAGAGAAAGTTATAGCATCTACAAAATAGGGGATAGTTTTATGGCATTTTTATTAATTTTTTTTTTTAAAGTAATGGCAGCAATCAGCGATTTTTTTATTGGTACTGCGACATTATGGTGGACACTTTGGAGACCATCGGCATTTTTATAGCGATCAGTGCTATAAAATTGCATTACTATAAAAATGGCAGTGAAGGGGTTAACGCTAGGGGGCGAGGAAGGGGGTTAATCATGTTCCCTGGGTGTGTTCTAACTGAAGCAGGGGGGTGGGACTGACTTGGGGAAATGACAAATCGTCTGTTCATACAATGTAGGAACAGCGAACAGTTATTTCTCCCCCCTGACAGGACCGGGAGCTGTGCGTTTACACACAGCTCCCGGGTTCTCGCTCTGTAACCAGCGATCGCACCCACGCCAGATCAGGGGCGGGCACGCGCCCCTATTGGCTGAACGAGCAAGATGAAGTATAGCTATGTGATCTCGCCTAGGCCTGCCGCATAACTGCGGCGGCTGGTCGGCAAGTAGCTAAGGCGATTGTAAACCTTTCCAGACCACTTTTACATACAGGTGAGCCTAGATTAAGGCTTACCTGTAGATGCAGGAAATATCTCCTACACGGTAGACACAGTTTAACGGCGCTAGTGACGTCATCGCGGCTCCGGCCAGTCACAGTGCTGAAGCCGCGATACCAGAAAGGGACGGCGGTGAGTGAGCGAGGGGGGGGGGGGGACGAGGACCACTGCGGGGGGAGGCTTCAATCTCGGGTAAGTAATTCATAATGAGCTAGTACGCCATGCAGGGCATTTTCCCTCCAGAGCAGGGGTCTCCAAACTTACTAAACAAAGGGCCGGATTACTGTCCTTCAGACTTTATGGGGCCGGACTGTGGCCATTAGGAGTAGAAAATCCCCCATCACTGGGAGGAATTCTGCCCCGTCACTGGGAGGAATTCTGCCCCCCGTCACTGGGAGGAATTCTGCCCCCCGTCACTGGGGAGGACTTCTGCCCCCCGTCACTGGGGAGGACTTCTGCCCCCCGTCACTGGGGAGGACTTCTGCCCCCGTCACTGGGGAGGACTTCTGCCCCCGTCACTGGGGAGGACTTCTGCCCCCGTCACTGGGGAGGACTTCTGCCCCCGTCACTGGGGAGGACTTCTGCCCCCGTCACTGGGGAGGACTTCTGCCCCCGTCACTGGGGAGGACTTCTGCCCCCGTCACTGGGGAGGACTTCTGCCCCCGTCACTGGGGAGGACTTCTGCCCCCGTCACTGGGGAGGACTTCTGCCCCCGTCACTGGGGAGGACTTCTGCCCCCGTCACTGGGGAGGACTTCTGCCCCCGTCACTGGGGAGGACTTCTGCCCCATCATTGGTGCCAATGAATAAAACAGCACCCCAAGGGCCGGATAAAATCAAGCAAAGGGCCACATGTGGCCCCTAGGCCGCAGTTTGGAGACCACTGCTCCAGAGGGTTCACTGGAGTACCGTGGGTGTTTTTCAGATTCGGTGTTTTTTTTGCTAGAAAATTACTAAAACCCCCCCAAACATATAGAAAAAAAAAATATAACACCCTAGAGAATAAAATGGCGATCGTTACAATACTTTTTGTCACACCGTATTTGCGCAGCAGTCCGACAAGCGCACTTTTTTAAATAAAAAAATAAGACAGCAATAAATTTGGCCCAATTTTTTTTTATATATTGTGAAAGATAAATGTTACGCCGAGTAAAATGATACCCAACGTGTCACGCTTACAAATTGCGCTCCACTCGTGGCATGGGGTCAAACTTCACCCTTAAAAATCTCGATAGGCGAAGTTTAAAAAAAATAAATAAATAAATTCTACAGGTTGCATTTTTTGAGATAGAGGAGTTCCAGGGCTAGAATTATTGCTCTCGCTCAGCCGATCGCAGCGATACCTCACTTGTGTGGTTTGAACACCGTTCATATGCGGGCGCTACTCGCGTATGCGTTTGCTTCCGCGCGCGAGCTCGCCGGGACGGGGCACTTTAAAAACATTTTTTTTCTTATACATTTTATTTTTTACACTGCAAAAAAAAAAAAAGGATCACTTTTATTCCTATTACAAGGAACGTAACCACTTAAGGACCGCCTACTGAACATTTACATCAGCAGAATGGCACATCAACGTATATGTACACACGTTGGTTTCTAGTACCCAGCCGTGGGTCACGGGCGCGCGCTCCCGTGACCTGGTCCGAAGCTCCGGGACCCACGGAGCCGATCGCCGCTGGAGTGCGGCGATCGGTCCCCGGAGCTGAAGAATGGGGAGAGCCGTGTGTAAACATGGCTTCACTGTGGCCGCAGCATCGATCACGTCATCCCTGTTATAGGGGGACGATGACGTCACACCTACAGCCACACCCCCCCCCCCCTACTGTTGTAAACACAACACAGGGAACACACAAATCCTACAGCGCCCCCTTGTGGGTAACTCCCAAACTGCAACTGTCATTTCCACAGTAATCAGTGCAATTTAAATGCATTTTTTGCTGTGAAAATTACAATTGTCCCAAAAATGTGTCAAAATTGCCCGAAGTGTCCGCCGTAATGTCGCAGTCACGAAGAAAAGAATCAAAAAAAAAATGCTGATCGCCGCTATTGGTAGTAAAAAAAAAAAATAAAAAACTATTTTGTAAACGCTATAAATTTTGCGAAAACCAACCGATAAACGCTTATCGCGATTTTTTTTTTTTTTACCAAAAATATGTATCGGCCTAAACTGAGGAAAAAAAAATAAAAAATGTTGGGGGATATTTATTACAGCAAAAAGTAAATATTGAATTTTTTTCAAAATTGTCGCTCTATTTTTGTTTATAGCGCAAAAAAAATAAACCGCAGAGGTGATCAAATACCACCAAAAGAAATCTATTTGTGGGGGAAAAAAGGACGCCAATTTTGTTTGGGAGCCACGTCGCACGACCGCGCAATTGTCAGTTAAAAACGACGTGGTGCCGAATCGCAAAAAGGGGCAAGGTCCTTTAGCAGCATTTTTGGTCCGGGTCTTAAGTGGTTAAGACGCTGGGCGGGACCGACGTTTTGACGTCACTTCCACCCAGCAGAGCTATTGGAAGGGGCGAGGGACATATTTCCCCCCCCCTCACTCGCATGCCCACACAGCAGACCCGATCGCCTCCGGTAAGCGGCGGCCCTCTACCGCCGGCAAAAACAGCGATCTCGATGGGCAGCACAGACGAGGCGGTGGCGGCTCTCCACGTTCAGGACCGATGTCCCTCTGACAGAAGCCCGGGGGGGGGGGGGAGTGACCAACTACTGGGTGTTTACGTCACGTGGTCGGGATGGGACTCGAATCTATGATTGGCCCCGAGTCGCATTGACTGATCACGGAACGCGCCGGAAGCTCACGCACGGAACACGTACATAAGACGCCCTCTCGGCAATTCAGGCCTGCGCTGTCGCAGTCTTTCGGCCAAGGCGAGGGCACGAAGGCGGTTACATTGAGCGATGGATAAACAGACGCCACACAAGATGTGTTAAGAACGGTGGAAATAAAAATTTATTGTCATCTGCAACAAAACAAAAAAAATGTCTACAGTATAAAATAATTCACAACACGAGTGGTGGGGGGGAGGGGCACAACACAGAACATGGCGGGGGGGAGGGACCTCGGTCCAGGAACGGACCTTATTCTTCCATCTCTGGAGGGATCATAATCTGCAGGAGGAAAAAAATAAAGTTAGACTGGGCCAAAGAGCTTACACTTAATGTTAAGCTGAACCCACAACTGGCATTTGCAGGAACTACAACCCCCCCCCCCCCTAAAAATATATCATACATAAACCTCTATACATGTATAAATGCCATCACATTACAGCTATAAAGAAAAGACGCCTTTAATACAGCAAGTAACAAGCCAACGTGTTTCGTCTTTGTATACACACATTGCGGCTATTAAGACGAAACGCGTTGGGCTTGTTACGGTAATAAAAACATTTTTCGTCTTAATAGCCGCATTGCTTGGATTCAATACCTATAAAGTTGGGTTTTAACTGTTCTCAAACGCCAGTTGGTGGTGCCGCTACTGAACATGGTCTCGGCTTGTTACTGGCTGTATTGCGAGACTGGACCAAAGAGCTTGCACTTGCTGGACAATGGTAGACGGCTGCAACTTCCATTTGCGAGAACAATTAAAAAACGTATTCAACGCTGTCAACCGTTTGGTCCAGTCTCAGAATAAAACAACAAGCTGAGACTGGACCAAAGCGCCGAGACCATGTTAGCTGCACCAGAGGACAATTGGAACCCAACGCGTTTCGTCAAAGACCACGTTACACGTTGTCTTTCAATACATGGGCCCATAAAGACCAGACAGCATTCGGCTCAACTGTATTGAGCAGTCATTGTGTGTGTGGTGGTGGGTGGTATTCCAGCCCAAAGAGGAATTGAGATATTTAGCCCGTCTAGAAACACCACCCCCCCCCCCCCCATCATCATGTGCTGCCCCCAGATAAGAGTAGGCTTGCATACCTCTGTATCACTCCTGTGTCTCCATGTTCTCTTCCTCCTCTGCTCCCTCTGGGATCTCAGGGGTCTCCTCCTCCTCGCCTTCTTTCTTCTCTGGGGGTCTCTCATAGGCCTTCTCTGATGGAGTCACAATAACGCCGTCCCAGGTGGACATTTCTGTGGCCAGAGCTGCAAAAAAATAAATAAATTGAGAGAATGGCACCCCTTCGTCACAGTGGTGGCTCCATATTCAGGCACCCAAGTCGGCAACCTCAACCTCCCACCGTAGATATTGGACTTCCTCCCCTGTACTTACCACTTGCATCGCCCTCCAGGCCAAGGATCTTGCGGAATCCTCCATGAGACAGGATACGGACCAATGTCTGAGCGGTGTAACATACCATGTCCTGGGGGGGAGAGGAGAAGCAATGGGAATTACTACCGACAACTGGGAAGGGCCGGCGGCATGAAAAACACACAATGAGCCGCCATTCTGACTTACCTGCTGTTCCAGGGTCATCACTGTGTGAACTCTGAAGTTTCCACTCTCACAAGGATCGGTGATCCCTACAGAGCCGGGGAGGAAGAGGCCAGCAGCCAGGATCTGGAGGCACCGCCTGGGGAAGGAAGAAAGGTTAAATCTCTGGTGGGCTTCTGGACCCCCTGCAACACCCCTAATGTGCACCCGGCTTGTCCTAATATATGACCCACCCTCAGCATTGACCCCCCACCAGCTTCTAGCTGCCCTCAAAGACCTCAGGTTCTCTTAACTCCCTAGACCAGTGATGGGGAACCTTGGCTCCCAGATGTTTTGGAACTACATTTCCCATGACACTCCACAGTGCATGATCATCATGGGAAATGTAGTTCAACACATCTGGGGTGCCAAGGTTCTCCATCACTGCCCTAGACTGTTCCAAACCCCCCTATGTTTCCCACCAGCTTCTGCTCCCCACAACCCTTACCAGCTTCACCCAACAATGTCCACCCACCAACTTAGCCCTAAACCCCACAACCTCCCCTCACCAGCTTCTGCTCCCGACACCCCTTACCAGCTTCACCCAACAATGTCCACCCACCAACTTAGCTCTAAACCCCACAACCTCCCCTCACCAGCTTCTGCTCCCGACACCCCTTACCAGCTTCACCCAACAACGTCCACCCACCATCTTGGCCTAAACCACACAACCTCCCCTCACCAGCTTCACCCAACGTCCACCCACCATCTTGGCCTAAACCACACAACCTCCCCTCACCAGCTTCCTGGCACCCCTTACCAGCTTCAACCAACAATGTCCACCCACCATCTTAGCCCTAAACCCCACAACCCTTACCAGCTTCACCCAACAATGTCCACCCACCAACTTAGCCCTAAACCCCACAACCTCCCCTCGCCAGCTTCTGCTCCCGACACCCCTTACCAGCTTCACCCAACAACGTCCACCCACCATCTTGGCCTAAACCACACAACCTCCCCTCACCAGCTTCCTGGCACCCCTTACCAGCTTCACCCAACAATGTCCACCCACCATCTTGGCCCTAAACCCACAACCCTTACCAGCTTCACCCAACAATGTCCACCCACCAACTTAGCCCTAAACCCCACAACCTCCCCTCGCCAGCTTCTGCTCCCGACACCCCTTACCAGCTTCACCCAACAACGTCCACCCACCATCTTGGCCCTAAACCCCACAACCCTTACCAGCTTCACCCAACAATGTCCACCCACCATCTTGGCCCTAAACCCCACAACCCTTACCAGCTTCACCCAACAATGTCCACCACCAACTTAGCCCTAAACCCACAACCTCCTCGCCAGCTTCTGCTCCCGACACCCCTTACCAGCTTCACCCAACAACGTCCACCCACCATCTTGGCCTAAACCACACAACCTCCCCTCACCAGCTTCCTGGCACCCCTTACCAGCTTCACCCAACAATGTCCACCCACCATCTTGGCCCTAAACCCCACAACCCTTACCAGCTTCACCCAACAATGTCCACCCACCAACTTAGCCCTAAACCCCACAACCTCCCCTCGCCAGCTTCTGCTCCCGACACCCCTTACCAGCTTCATCCAACAACGTCCACCCACCATCTTGGCCTAAACCACACAACCTCCCCTCACCAGCTTCCTGGCACCCCTTACCAGCTTCACCCAACAATGTCCACCCACCATCTTGGCCCTAAACCCCACAACCCTCACCAGCTTCTGCTCCCACAAACCTTATCAGCTTCACCCAACAAAGTCCACCCACCATCTTAGACCCACAACCTCCCCTCAACAGCTTCTAAACCCAGAATTACCTCTTACCCCTGTCCCTTCTTACCTGTATGCAATATTAAGAGCCAGGGGCTGTCGGGAAGGGTTGTTCATGACGGCGTAATGAGCCAAGAGGTCCAGAATCCAGGGGGTGAGGGGTTCAAAGCCTGCGAATCGTGACCGCAAATCTTTCAGCAATCGGATCAGAACCTTCACGCTGGAGGGGGGAGAGGGAAGAGAACAGTGTGACTACAGAAGAGAACAGGAAATGCTAACACTTGGGTGACAACTTTAAGGTTTAGACACAACGTGCGATTATAGAGACCAACGATACATTGGGCAACAAAAGACACCGAGGACAATTAAAAGACGAGTGCCCCAATGGTTTATTTCCCAGTTTCTTCCCCACCGCCCCATGCAAACACCAGGTTGTACTCACGTAGACTGGGAGGCGTTCTCTTCAAACCACCGAGCGTGTCGGACGGCTGCCAGGGCGCTCTGCAGAACCTTGATGTCCACTGCAATGAGGAGCACAGAGTCAGATTGGGGGTTCCGGGGGACAGGACAAGAAAACGTCAGAAAGACAAATTAGGAGTAGTTTACTTACAGTGCAGCTCGGGATCCAACTTCCTCAGGTTTGGGGGGATGGTGGTAATCAAGATTTTCACGGTGGCATCAGCAGAGCTGATCTCGAAGCCGGTTTCATTTGTGAGCATGGAAAGTACTGGAAGAAAATAAATCTGAACTGAGCAACTCCAAAACCACAAAGTTATAAAAGAGGAGATCAAAGAGGACCACAGATAAGGAGCATGCATTGGAGAACCATGGAAGCTACCAGGAAGGGCCATGCATTGGAGAACCATGGGAGCTACCAGGAAGGGCCATGCATTGGAGAACCATGGGAGCTACCAGGAAGGGCCATGCATTGGAGAACCATGGGAGCTACCAGGAAGGGCCATGCATTGGAGAACCATGGGAGCTACCAGGAAGGGCCATGCATTGGAGAACCATGGGAGCTACCAGGAAGGGCCATGCATGATACCATGAAGGGCCATGCATTGGAGAACCATGGGAGCTACCAGGAAGGGCCATGCATTGGAGAACCATGGGAGCTACCAGGAAGGGCCACAAGAGATGAGAACCATGCATTTGAGGGACACAGAAGATAATAGAGGACAGTGGACTGAGGAACAGCTAGATAAAAGTCTCCTACTGGTGTAGGATAAGTCCAGCTCACATGGAGGAGGTATATACCTCCAGCATCTTGTGACCAGATAATAGACAGTTTCACAGATTTGACCAAGTTGGACTCCTTACCTTCAGAGGGATCCTGTGTTCTGAGGGTTTCAACTACTTTCATTCCAAGGGCGGCAACAGCTTCCACTGGAAGGAGATAAGAGGGTCAAAAAGGAGATCAGAGAGGGGCACAAGGGTGTCAGGTGTGTAGCTATAATCAGGATTGGTCACAAACTTACATGTGGGGAGGATCTTCAGGATGACGACCAGATCTGCCACGTTGTGCCCGGCGGTCATTGTTCCTTTCTTGTATGAGCCGGCCTGTCGCACTTCTTCAATTTGCTGCAAGAAGAGAGGAGATTTAATACAAAGCATTCTGTAGGTGTTACCAACCCAGGGTCCCTTAGTGAAGCTTGGGAGGCCCCACATCCTAGTGTCTTTAAAGTCCTAGAAAGCGACAAATCAGCCCAATAAAAATTAGAACTTACCACTTCAAAGCTTCCTGGGGCCACAATCAAATTATCGACCACGTTGTTGATTTTTGTTACCAGTGAAAGGATGGAGGCCTGAAAGGACGAAGGAGGAGAAGCTTGAGGTCAGTGTCCAGCGCAAACATTAAGCCCACATTTCATTTCCAAGGTGGTGCCCAAGACCAGACTAGTCCCCATAGCATCTGGGCAATGTAAACACCCCCCCCCCATGGTGGTAGCAACCCCATCAGACCAATTTCCTGAAGGATTCTTGGTTTTTAGAGTATACCTCAATGAGGAACAGTCCAAGAACAGTCCAAGAACAGTCCAAGAACAGTCCAAGAACAGTCCAAGAACAGTCCAAGAACAGTCCAAGAACAGTCCAAGAACAGTCCAAGAACAGTCCAAGAACAGTCCAAGAACAGTCCAAGAACGATAGACTCCACCTTCCACAATGTGACTTGGCTACAGAAACTTCAGTGCCCATATTAGACCACTCCAAGCAAAGAAAAAAAAAAAAAAAACACCCAGGTCTAAGAGCAGCAATGTGCCGGCCAACCACATGGGACCCAAGAGGAGACACTTACCTGCTCTGCAGGTGTTGGTGCGAGGTCTGTGTTTCTTTTAAGCAGGGATTCACTGAAGGGGGCATCATCCGGGGCGGGCTTGACGCGGGGGAATGCCATTTCACACTGATGGAGAGAAGAACGAAAGGTTTAGGAAAGGAAGACATAACACTTCTATATTTTATATTAAAAACCACAAGCGGAGGTACTCACCACATGGAAATCGAATGGAATGTGCGGGACGAAGGGCCTGAACCTGGAAGGAAAAATAAATAAAATTGTTGTTACAGAGCTCCATCAAGATATACAGGTAGAGAAGCTTTACTGAGACTTCCCCCACCAAAGGCCACCACCGGACCTTCCCCCACCAAAGGCCACCACCGGACCTTCCCCCACCAAAGGCCACCACCGGACCTTCCCCCACCAAAGGCCACCACAGGCCACCACCGGACCTTCCCCCACCAAAGGCCACCACCGGACCTTCCCCCACCAAAGGCCACCACCGGACCTTCCCCCACCAAAGGCCACCACCGGACCTTCCCCCACCAAAGGCCACCACCGGACCTCCCCACCAAAGGCCACCACCGGACCTCCCCCCACCAAAGGCCACCACCGGACCTCCCCCCACCAAAGGCCACCACCGGACCTCCCCCCACCAAAGGCCACCACCGGACCTCCCCCACCAAAGGCCACCACGGACCTCCCCCACCAAAGGCACACACCGGACCTTCCCCCACCAAAGGCCACCACCGGACCTTCCCCCACCAAAGGCCACCACCGGACCTTCCCCCACCAAAGGCCACCACCGGACCTTCCCCACCAAAGGCCACCACCGGACCTTCCCCCACCAAAGGCCACCACCGGACCTTCCCCCACCAAAGGCCACCACCGGACCTTCCCCCACCAAAGGCCACCACCGGACCTTCCCCACCAAAGGCCACCACCCCATTCTACATTAGACTTCCATGCCAAGGAAGATATTGCCGTGCTCCCCGTGAAGGTCCAAAAAAAAATGAGCACAGAGAAGTCCCAATACCCATCTCAGGGCTGTTTGTAGAGGAGGAACCCCCAGAGCCTATAGGAAGCAGGTCATTCTATTAAGTGATCAAATGCCACCTAATCCTCCAAGGACAGAAAGGAAGCGTCCATTAGAGAAGATCTAGAGGAGGAAGCAACAGAAGAGTCACCAAGGTCCTCCCCCCTGTGAAGGCCAACTTTATCAGTTGGTTCCCAATCTCAGGGAAGGACATCTCAAGAGGTCTACTGCAAAGATCCTCAAACTATGGCCCTCCAGCTGTTGTAGAACTACACATCCCATGAGGCATTGTAACACTCTGACATTCACAGACATGACTGGAATTGTAGTTCCTGAACAACTCGAGGGCCATAGTTTGGAGACCGTTTATCGGCTATCTTCAAAGAACATCTGGAGAAACATCTGGACCACAGCCAAGGCAAAGGATGACCATGAACAGCGAGACCGACCAGCCAAATGCACCGGTGCACACCACCCAACATGAAGGCCAAAGAACCGAGGAGAAGATAATTACCCAGTGCCAGGTCCCACTCTGGATCCAAAACGTCCTCGTCCTCCGCGGCCTCGTTCTCCCCTGGAGACAGAAAATACGAAGAGATTAGACACATGGACCCTCGTCACACCGCACCTTCACCCAGACAGACCCCATTGAAGTGCATGCAAGCCCTTCCAATACACTTTTTACTACTAGAATACCAAGGCTAACCTGTAGCTACCCAGGACACCTTGCAGTCTTAGAAGTATCAGCATGTGCCGACGCCATTGGCGCACTGAAGCAACCGCACCCCTTTCTATACGACGCAACGTCCGCGCACCCCTTTCTATACAAAGCAGCGGCACCCCTTTCTATACAAAGCAGCGGCACCCCTTTCTATACAAAGCAGCGGCACCCCTTTCTATACAAAGCAGCGGCACCCCTTTCTATACAAAGCAGCGGCACCCCTTTCTATACAAAGCAGCGGCACCCCTTTCTATACAAAGCAGCGGCACCCCTTTCTATACAAAGCAGCGGCACCCCTTTCTATACAAAGCAGCGGCACCCCTTTCTATACAAAGCAGCGGCACGTGCACCCCTTTCTATACAAAGCAACGTCCGCACGCCAACGCTGGGGGCCCACCGACGCCAACGCTGGGGGCCCACCGACGCCAACGCTGGGGGCCATTTCCTCCCACTAACACCAACGATGGGGCCCAATGACACCAGTGATGGGGCACAATTCCTCCCACTAACAATGGGGTCCAATGACACCATACATCACCCCCCAACCCCCCGGGGTATCAGGACCTTTCCTGCTTCCAATGGCCACAATCCACCCCCCCCCCTGGAAACTTTAAAGGGACAGTAAACTGGCCCTTTGTTTAGAAAAGTTTGAAGACCCCCCTGGTTTAGTAGATAGCCCCCATATACGCCAGAGCCGATATAACCGACGCATGCGCAATAAAGGGGGGGGGGAACAACCCGGGCTGTTTTTTCTCATAGCGCCCGTGCCGTGATCGGGGGCTCCCGTGCACATGCGCAACGTCACGTGACTCCGAACAATAGCAGACTCTACAGCCCCCAGAAGGAAGAGAGACGCCATTATGGGGGGGGGGGGGGGACGACATCACAGGCTTCTTCTGCAGGCAAGTGGCACATAATGGGCTAGTATGAGATGCGATACTGGCCCATTATGCTTTTACTTTGCTGGAAACAAAGAGGAAGTAAAACCATTCAGGGTTACGTTTGTATCGGGGGAATACAGAGAATATATCCCTCTCATTCGCCCAACACAAGCCCCCCCCCCCAGTATCATTGGGGGGTGCACCGCGACATGTTTGCTTCAATGTCCTGGATTTTGGACTGTCTATAAAGTGCAAAAAAAAAAAAAAATACCCCCCCCCCTCCACTAGTAGTGAATGGGGGCCTCATAACATTACAGGGCCCGACCGCACTTTTTTTCCCCCTTTCATAGCCGACCGCCTGATGTGAACCATCAAATCCCTTTCGTTTTAAAGATACGCCCTCCCGCACCTGCTTTACAAACACCCGCGGAGGCGAAACGTTAAATTTAATACGAAGTCTGCTGGATCAATACATGCCCTCCCGCACTAGTTTCACAAACTGACCGCCGGATGCGAGCCATCAGATCCCTTCCGTTTTATATTCAGCGCCCTCCCGCACCGGTTTTTACAAACAGCCGCCTGAGGCGAAACTTAATACACAAAGTCTGCTGGATTACAGGCCCTCCCGCATTAGTATTACAACAGACTGCAGGATGTGAGAAAAAAATAAATAAAGACGTCCCCCCCCCTTAATAAAGGGGCCCGACCGCACCACATTTATAACAGGCCGCCAGACGTGCAATATTAAAAATTACTATGGTTGACCCGACCGCACCACTTTTTTTGTTACATCCGGCCGCTAACTGCTAAAACAAAAAAACTCGTGCATCACGGGCCCTCCCGCAGCGGCTCCCGCGTGGGTCATTGATACAAAAAAAAAGTGAGCCGCCCGCTCCGCTTTCACGGATCCGCGGAGACGAGACACAGAAAAAGCCGCGCTGATCCGCTGTATGTCGGGCCCTCCCGCACTGATAACGGAGGGCCCGCTCTTTGTCCCGGGGAGCTCCGCGCTGCACCGAGGCCTCCAACGCGAGAGGTTTAGAAAATGGCCGACCACGCCGCTCTGTCCCCCCACGGTAAGGGAAGCACAATGAATGGCGGGCCCGACCGCTTCCAGCAATCCCGCCTCACACCCCCTCCGCTCCGTCCCCCGGCCTCCTCACCTCATGTTTCCGATGTAAGTTTCTCACACGCTCCCGGACAATGAACACCCGCTTAAACCTCGAGGCTGCGACACTGGACCAACAAAATGCCCGGCTATTGGATATAAACGCCGGCAGCCTGTCCAATCACAGGCTTCCGTGCTTCCGCACCGCCCACTCCTCTCTCCTCCGCCAATGGCAAGTCGCAGCTCCGCCCCGCCTCCCGTGACTGACAAAGCCGAGGCCCAATCCGAGGGACAATGCTTAGCCACGCCCGCCCGGCATAAGGCACTAGAATGGCGGCGCGTTCAATGGTGGAATAAAAAACTTTATTCAGACTCGTGAACAGAAACAAAATGGCTGCCTCATTCAACGTCGACGGGAAATGGAGGAGAGAGGCGGGGAGTACAAAGATGGCGGATACATTCATAGACAAAGGTAGGGGGACAGGAGGCCGAGAGTACAAAGATGGCGGCCTCCTCCACACAAGTACAAATGGAAGAACTCCACCCAAACAAAATGGAGGAACTCCACCCAAATATCAATAAAAATGGAAGAACTCCACCCAAATATCAATAAAAATGGAGGAACTCCACCCAAATATCAATAAAAATGGAGGAACTCCACCCAAATATCAATAAAAACGAAGAACTCCACCCAAATAAAATGGAGGAACTCCACCCAAATATCAATAAAAACGAAGAACTCCACCCAAATATCAATAAAAATGGAAGAACTCCACCCAAATATCAATAAAAATGGAGGAACTCCACCCAAATATCAATAAAAACGAAGAACTCCACCCAAATATCTATAAAAATGGAGGAACTCCACCCAAATATCAATAAACATGGAGAACTCACGCATAATATCAATAAAAATGGAGGAACTCCACCCAAATATCAATAAAAATGGAAGAACTCCACCCAAATATCAATAAAAATGGAGGAACTCCACCCAAATATCAATAAAAATGGAGGAACTCCGCCCAAATATCAATAAAAATGGAGAAACTCCACCCAAATATCAATAAAAATGAAGAACTCCACCCAAATAAAATGGAGGAACTCCACGCAAATATCAATAAAAATTGAGGAACTCCACCCAAAAATCAATAAAAATGGAGGAACTCCACCCAAAAATCAATAAAAATGGAGGAACTCCACCCAAATATCAATAAAATGGAAGAACTCCACCCAAATATCAATAAAAATTGAGGAACTCCACCCAAAAATCAATAAAAATGGAGGAACTCCACCCAAAAATCAATAAAAACGAAGAACTCCACCCAAATAAAATGGAGGAACTCCACCCAAATATCAATAAAAATGGAGGAACTCCACCCAAATATCAATAAAAACGAAGAACTCCACCCAAATATCAATAAAAATGGAAGAACTCCACCCAAATATCAATAAAAATGGAGGAACTCCACCCAAATATCAATAAAAACGAAGAACTCCACCCAAATAAAATGGAGGAACTCCACCCAAATATCAATAAAAATGGAGGAACTCCACCCAAATATCAATAAAAACGAAGAACTCCACCCAAATATCTATAAAAATGGAGGAACTCCACCCAAATATCAATAAACATGGAAGAACTCCACGCAAGTATCAATAAAAATGGAGGAACTCCACCCAAATATCAATAAAAATGGAAGAACTCCACCCAAATATCAATAAAAATGGAGGAACTCCACCCAAATATCAATAAAAATGGAGGAACTCCACCCAAATATCAATAAAAATGAAGAACTCCACCCAAATAAAATGGAGGAACTCCACGCAAATATCAATAAAAATTGAGGAACTCCACCCAAAAATCAATAAAAATGGAGGAACTCCACCCAAAAATCAATAAAAATGGAGGAACTCCACCCAAATATCAATAAAATGGAAGAACTCCACCCAAATATCAATAAAAATGGAGGAACTCCACCCAAAAATCAATAAAAATGGAGGAACTCCACCCAAATATCAATAAAATGGAAGAACTCCACCCAAATATCTATAAAAATGGAGGAACTCCACCCAAATATCTATAAAATGGAAGAACTCCACCCAAATATCAATAAAAATGGAGGAACTCCACCCAAATATCTATAAAATGGAAGAACTCCACCCAAATATCAATAAAAATGGAGGAACTCCACCCAAATATCAATAAAAATGGAGGAACTCCACCCAAATATCAATAAAAATTGAGGAACTCCACCCAAAAATCAATAAAAATGGAGGAACTCCACCCAAAAATCAATAAAAATGGAAGAACTCCACCCAAATATCTATAAAAATGGAGGAACTCCACCCAAATATCTATAAAATGGAAGAACTCCACCCAAATATCAATAAAAATGGAGGAACTCCACCCAAAAATCAATAAAAATGGAAGAACTCCACCCAAATATCAATAAAATGGAGGAACTCCACCCAAATATCAATAAAAATTGAGGAACTCCACCCAAAAATCAATAAAAATGGAGGAACTCCACCCAAAAATCAATAAAAATGGAAGAACTCCACCCAAATATCAATAAAATGGAAGAACTCCACCCAAATATCAATAAAAATGGAGGAACTCCACCCAAATATCTATAAAAATGGAGGAACTCCACCCAAATATCAATAAAAATGGAGGAACTCCACCCAAATATCAATAAAAATGGAGGAACTCCACCCAAATATCTGTAAAATGGAGGAACTCCACCCAAATATCAATAAAAATGGAGGAACTCCACCCAAATATCAATAAAAATGGAGGAACTCCACCCATGTATCAATAACATGTAAGAACTCCACCCAAATATCAATAAAAATAAGGAACTCCACCCAAATATCAATAAAAATTGAGGAACTCCACCCAAAAATCAATAAAAATGGAGGAACTCCACCCAAAAATCAATAAAAATGGAAGAAAAGAAT
>JAJQKJ010000059.1:0-40000 GCA_029574335.1 Rana kukunoris
CTGCCGCTGGTCTGGCCCTGGAGGTGCCTGTTCTGCCGAGACCCTCCGCCTAGATAGCGAGTGTGGCCTGGTACCACCACTCCCAGGGTCTTCACCTCCGCAAAATATGTCCTGCTGGGGAAGGCCTAGCAAATGTGTCCTATCCAGGTGGGGGCACATCCGAGGCTTGGCACATGAGGGGACCCCTGGGGGTGCCACCGTGTGGCAGAAGGTCTCGGACTGGTCACCCAGGCATGTGACCATGGCAGCGCAGTTTGCGCTCACCTCATGCAGGCAGTCCGACATGGAATTGGTATGGGCAGCCTGTTGGCTGAGACACTGCTGCATATCGGCTGCGGTGCCCTGCACAGCCACTGTGCATGCAGCCTGGGTCTTGGCCGAGGACCCAACAAATGAGGCCAGGCTGTCAGCGACACGGTGAAGGTCACAGGCACTATGCGCCGGCGTATCGTAAAAGAGATACACTACGACGGCATAAATGAGGACTGGTGTCTTTGAATCCGGGCCTATGTGTAGAGAAAAAGAGGCACAGCACACCAACATAAAAACCTCATCCCAACTGTGAAGTATTGTGGTTTGGGGCTGCTTTGCTGCATCAGAGCCTGGACGGATTGCTATCATCGAAGGAAAAATGAATTCCCAAGTTCATCAAGACATTTTGCAGGAGAACTTAAGGCCATCTGTCCACCAGCTGAAGCTCAACAGAGGATGGGTGTTGCAACAGGACAACAACCCAAAGCATAGAAGTAAATCAACAACAGAATGACTTAAACAGAAGAAATTACGCCTTCTGGAAACGTCCAGTCAGAGTCCTGACCTGAACCTGATTAAGATGCTGTGGCATGAGCTCAAGAAAGTGATTCACACCAGACATCCCAAGAATATTGCTGAACTGAAACAGTTCTGTAAAGAGGAATGGTCAAGAATTACTCCTGACCGTTGTGCACGTCTGATCTGCAACTACAGGAAACGTGTGGTTGAAGACAGTTATTGCTGCCAAAAAAGGTTTAACCAGTTATTAAATCCAAGGGTTCACATACTTTTTCCACCTGCACTGTGAATATTTACATGGTGTGTTCAATAAAAACATGGTAACATTTAATTCTTTGTGTGTTGTTAGTTTAAGAAGACTGTGATTGTCTATTGTTGTGACTTAGCTGAAGATCAGATCACATTTTATGACCAATTTGGGCAGAAATCCATATCATTCCAAAATGGTTCACATACTTTTTATTGCAACTGTATGTCGTGATGAGGTGCTCCTGTTGCCTGATTGGACACGTGACCAGAGCCTGAGCAGATGACCACATTTTCCTTGATGAGACGCCACGAAGCCCGACCCACGTACAAGACACAGAGAATCCCAGACCAATCAGCGATTACTATAGCTCACCATGCCGCGTCCTCCTTATAAGTCATGCTCGTGAAAAACAGAGTCTACATGTCAAGCCGTGTTTTCCTTTTTATGGACTCATATAGACTGTAAGGACTGATTAATTTCCAGGTGTAGGAAGGAGATCAAGTTTCGAGTGACACGTGGGAGCATATGACAAAAAAAGGAGGAGCTGTCGTGGAAATTTTATGAAGATGTATTTAATATGTATTGTCATAGTGTCACCCAGTGTTAGTTCTCCTGCAACCTGCTCTAAAGAGCTGACTGGGGCAGACTGACACTGGTTGAGATAAACTTCCTGATTTGGAGAAGGGTGTTTGTGGGGTGAGGATGTCTGCCAGCGAAAGGGCCCCTGTGTGATGTACAGACGTTCGCCGGGGGGGGGGGGTTCCTCGTTACAAACGCATTATCGGTTTAGAATATATATGCTGGGGCGCATGCGCGGCATGGAGCGGAGCAGACGCGGCTGAGAGGAGCTCCGGTTCTCGAGCGACATTAAGCCACCATAGCGGGGTCATCAGCACACTAAATCATCCTTAACAGACGAGCACCCCCGCGCTGAACACCCTGTGCATGCAGTCGGCACGAAAGAAGGGACGGAGGAGCTGTAAAACCCATCACAACCTCACTCACTACTGCCTAAGGTCACAGGAGCGCGGAAAGATGGCGAATAAGGGCGCCAACACACTGCCCTCCCCCTCCTCACCAGCATTCCATCAACCTCCTCCACAGACGGATCCCACCACATCAGGTCACAGTGAGTACCCCCCACTGACAAAGGCTGACCTGAATTCCAGCCTGGATGCCATGTGCTCCAAACTGCTGAACAAGTTTCAAGCAGAAATACAGAAATCCACTGATACTCTGTCCCAGGAAATAGCTGCCCTGGGGACAAGAACAGACCTCCTGGAAAACAAGCATGATGAGCTCTCTATAGCTTTTAATGATTTATCTAGGGAGCATGACTCACTCTCATCAGCCTTTATCCAACTACAGGAGCATGTAGAAGATTTGGACAACAGAAACAGGCGATCGAATCTTAGGATTAGAGGGGTCCCTGAGACTGTTACTGATTTAGTCGCATACTCCAACAAGCTTTTTCTGTTTCTGCTACCTGAGCAAAACCCCCAATCATTTATATGTGACCGCATTCACCGTGCCCTAAGAGCAAAACCTGCCCCAGACAAACCACCAAGGGACATAGTGTTATGCATGAAAGATTTTCTAATTAAAGAGGAAATTATGCGTGCTGCGAGAGCCTTAAGAAATATCATTCTAGATGGCATACAGTTACAGATCTACCCACATGTCTCACAGGCAACATTAGACAGACGCAGAAAAATGAAAGAAATTACATCAGTCCTCCTATCCGCAAGGATCAGGTACAAATGGGGATTCCCCTTTAAATTGATTGTCCCCCATAATGGCACTACTTATATTGCCACTACCATCAACGAAGGTCAAGATATTCTGGTCAAGTTAGGTCTGCTAGACTCAGCAAGTTCTTCCACGCACCCCAGCCTCTTCTCGCCCTGCCCCCATCTGGCACACCCCCGTCTTACGCGCCGACAGGCGCAGATTCAGGAATGAACCCGGTCCACTGGGCTTCAATTAACTCTCAGAATCACATGAACTGACCAAATGTCCTTTCGCCCTCAGGATTCCTCTGATCAACTGTTTGATCCGATCCCCCGTGTGGACTTCCAATCGTATGTTTTTCTCACATAAGTGGGTTTCTCTCTCTCATTTTTTTCTCATATTCCATTGCTAAAATTGTTCATTGCTGCCTTATTAATTTTTTTTTCTGAGCACAGGATTTTATGATACTGCACTGACATCTACTGGCATATCCCGGTACTTTTTTTTTTTCTCTCTTTTTTTTTTTTTTTTACCCACATCCACAGTGTAAAGAAAATGCACCTGAATATTATACCTAGGAAGGATTGTACTTGCTTGATGGGACTGAACAACTTATGCCTTCTACTGCATTATTCAGTTTATTAATAGTGCTGGCTGTTTTGACGGACTGCCGTCCAAGTTTATTTTTATTTATTTTTGATCTCATGCCTTCCTTCTCCTCTCCGCTAACATTGTACCTCTTAGGCGGTTGATTACAGTGAGATAGAAACTTACATACTCGGTACACTGAAAGCCTACTCAATGACCTTAACCAGGAATTATGTATACTTGTAAGTTTACCCTTTGTGGCAGTTACAGCTTAGGCTAGACTTTTTGCACTACTGCGGTCTGCTTTTTCAGATTGCATCCAATTGGTTTCTTTAGAGTTCACAACTCTTCAGAGAGGAGACCCATTTTCACCACAATTAGACTTAAGCAATTTGCAGGACTGCGGTGCTAGTTTATATTTGTATTCATGCCACCTCTCTCCCCACTGTAAATATTGTTTTTCTTAAATGGTTGATTGCAGGGACCTAGATACCTATTTTCTCTGACCATTGAATGCCTATTCAAACGTCCTTAACTGGGTCACCGATTTACTTAGTCTCCTGTTTAGGGCCTCACGCCACACCGCAAGGCTGGTTTCGTATACCTCTGCAATACATCCTAGGGTTTAGAACACTATGGAATGATTTAACATCTCTCCTAGACAATTATTTTTTTTTGACCATATCCAGTCCCGTCTCGGTAACTATACTCTTATTTCTTCCAGGCCTCCTCATTTTCTCGCCTAAGTTTTTTCTTATTCTCTCTTCCTTTCCATGCACTCTTCACCTCTTTACTTTCTTTCTATCGCTCCTCTGAGGATATGCAGAATACAGTCCAATGTTTATGTAACCAGAAAGATGACAACTATAGAAGTATTAGCACATATAAATTGCCTATATACAGTTTCATCTTGTATGTCAGAATTTTATATAAATTGTTCCACTTATAGCAACTGGACTACCTTCAATACGGTTTTTCGCTAACACCACTAGTTTACTGCACAGGTTCTTTTTTATCACTTTTTTTTGGTGGCCTCTGCTTCGTGCCGCCATGATTTTCCCCCACTCAGGTAGAGCTTCCCCTCTCTCCAGGAGGGACGCTCACAGCCTCCACAGTTGCGGGTCCGTATTTTTTCCCCTACTATTTGATTTTTCACTTTTTTTTTTTATTATTTTCAATACCTTGACTCGCACCTGTTGGCTACCAATTCTGAGTTTTGGACCTCCCGGTCCAACATTATTTCTCTGTCGGTTGGGAATTTTTCCATCCCCCAACCCCAAAATGTTTTTTTTACTTTACTATTGGTTCCTGTTGGAACGATGTTCTATTTAGTTTGTGTTTTATGTTACATTACTGTTGGTGGACATTTTCTATATGTATCCTCAATTCGCACATCACAAACACTAAGTCACGATGGTACATTACGTTTTCTATCACACAGACCATTTTTAGACACTTACGCTATATACATTTGACCCCCATACACTCTAGAACCCATTCCTTGCATCTCCTCCTGTTGATCCCCCCATTACATGAGAAAACATGGCTATCAAAATAATTTCTCACAATGTCCAGGGTTTCAACTCCCCAAACAAAAGGAAAAAGGCCTTTCAACATTATAAAAGATTGGACGCCAAAATAGTGATGCTTCAGGAGACTCACTTCAAGAAGGATTCCCACCCTACATTTTTCCACAAATCATTCAATCAATTATTCTACACATCTTCTTCTACCAAAACCAAAGGAGTAGCGATTTTCTTTCATCATTCATTCCCCATAGAGATACAACAAGTCTATAAGGATCAGGAGAGCAGATTCATTATCATCAAAGGTACGCTCTCTGGCAGAGATATCACGATCGCTAATGTTTATGCTCCCAATGAAGCTCAGTCCACTTTCTTCACACAATTCTTCATTAAACTACAACAATTCCACTCCACACACCTTATTTTAGGTGGAGACTTTAACGCAGTTCCACAACCAAATCTAGATAGAAGTAAACAAACCCAAAACTCTAAAACTTTCTCAAAGACAACTACTTCTCTCCTCCATGAACTACAATTGATAGACACATGGAGAGCACTGAACATTGGCGCGAGAGACTACCATTTTATTCACACCCACATGACTCATACTCTAAAATCGACCCATCGATCTTACCCCCAACCATTTCATTGCAAATTCCCTGGACTCCAATATACACCCCTGCACCTGGTCCGACCATCATATAGTGGCTCTGAGCACTAAATTTATTGGCCTTTCCACCACCCCTTATTCATGGAGATTAAACGATTCTCTATTATCCGACCCATCCCATCAACAAGAAATAGCGATTGAAATCTCAGAGTATTTCACACTCAATGCAACCCCAGATGTCTCCTCCACTACACACTGGTCGGCCCACAAAGCGGTTATGAGAGGTCATCTTATTAGAAGGGCTACACAATGCAATAGGAACAAACTGGAGAAAATTAATTCTCTCATTAGAGACCTACATATCCTATACAGAGACCATACGAATACACATGACCCAGACATTTTTAAATTGATTTCACATAAACGCAACGAATTGGACTTATTACTGTCCTCTAAAGCTGAAAAAGCTCTCCGCTGGTCCAAAGCTAGATTTCTCTTATCTAGCAATTCTTACTCCACAATGTTCGCACGAAAACTTAACCAATCAATAAAACCTACCCATATTTACAAACTGAAAAATAATGCAAACCATATGGTCACTCACCCTCAAGAAGTACTTTCAATCTTCACTAAATTTTACTCCAATCTCCTCTCCACGCCAAACACCTCCCCCCCCTCCTCTTCAACCCCTTGGCTAGATAGCCTCCCTCTTCCAAAACTTAAACAAACACAGATAGACAGTCTTAATACACCATGCTCGGAGGAGGAGATAGCACAAACAATTAAAAACACTAAAGAGAAACTCTGCCCCAGGCCCCGATGGCTTTTCGTCGTTATATTACAAACAATACTCTCAACTATTAGTCCCACATCTAACAAAATTATTTAACCGCATCCTGAAGGGAGAACACTTCCCGGACGAGATGTTACTCGCCAATATGTCCCTCATCCCAAAACCCAATAAAGACCACACATTACCCCAAAATTACAGACCAATTTCAGTTATTAACAACGATCTCAAAATCTTTAGCAGACTCCTGGCAAACAGACTCTCTACAATTATCCCCACCCTAATCTCCCCTTACCAATCAGGCTTCATCCCAGGCAGGCAAATCACTGACAACATTAGACTGGTCACGAACATCATTCAAGACGCAAATGTAAACTCTAAATCACTCTTAATGCTCAGCCTGGACATCAATAAGGCTTTCGACAGTGTCACCTGGTCATATCTAGATACAGTACTTCACAAATTCGGCTTCAACAATGAATTTTTACATGCATTTCATGCACTCTACCATAACCCCTCCACTAGAATACGTTTACCAGGTTGCAATTCAGAGTTCTTCAGTGTAGGCAGGGGGTACCAGACAGGGCTGCCCCCTCTCCCCCTTACTATTCGCATTAGCTATTGAACCTTTATCCACAGCGATCCTGCTTAATACCAACATCATAGGATATTCTACAAGTTCCAACACATACAAATTGAGTATGTATGCTGACGATATGTTATTGTTCCTGTCTCAACCTGAAACCACCTTACCCTGCCTCCTACAGACCCTCAACAGCTTTGCATCTATTTCGGGCCTCACCGTCAATGTCAATAAATCATTAGGCATGCCGATAAACATTCCCCCCTCTACGATGGAATCCTTACGTTCCTCTTTCCACTTCTCCTATTCATTAGAATCCCTCCCTTACCTAGGTATACATCTAACCCCTAATCTCAATGACCTAGAAGCCAAAAACTACATCCCAATGATACAAAAATTAAGAGCTACTCTTAAAATGTGGAAATCCTTTAAGATCTCTTTTTTGGGCAGAATCACTGCAATTAAGATGACACTGCTACCCAAAATATTGTACCTTTTCAGAGCACTTCCCATTAGAATCAATAAAACCCTTATCACCAGATTCCAATCAGACATTAACAAATTTGTATGGTCAGACTCCCACCCACGCTTACCTAGACCAACTTTATACAAATCCCACAAATGTGGAGGCTTCGGCCTCCCAGACTTTTGGTTATATTATTTATCTGCCAGGTGGACCCAAATAGCACAATGGCATATACCAAATTCTAGATTCCCATGGGTTGAATTTGAGAGAGCTTCAATTTTACCATATTCTCTCTCAGGTTTACTATGGGGGAACAAAATTCCGATTCCCTCTTTGGCCGCCCGCAATCAATTAGTTGCACATTCATACCAACTATGGAAACTACACAACCATAAGTTTAACCTTACCTCCAAATCCCCCCCACACGCCTCATTCTTGGGCGACCCTAAATTCTCACCTAACGCTCGTGAGCCTATAGATCTTACTTGGTGGATAAACAACAACCTGACCTCACTTTCCAAGCTCATTATAGGCACTAATTTTATCTCCTTCTCCACCTTGAAATTAAAATATCATGCCCCAGATTCAGAACTCTCCAATTTCCTCCTTATTAAACAGTTCTTCGATACACATTTCCAGACCCTGAACACCCAACCCCCAACTCTTTACGAAAATCTATGTCTAAACTCACCCAGAAAAAGAGGTTTCATCTCCGAACTTTACTCTCACTTAATCCACAACTCAGACGTAAACAAACTCCCATACATGATCAAATGGGAACAAGAAGAGAATTTCACATACTCCACAGTTAATTGGAACAATTGTATAAATAATCTACATCTGTGCACTAAATCCATTGCTATCAAAGAAACGGCCTTGAAACTATTTACAAGATGGTACTATACACCCACCAAACTTCATTCAATATTCCCCTTGTCCTCCCCGTCTTGCTTCAGAAACTGTGATTCCTTGGGCTCATTTTCCCACACATTTTGGTATTGCGACAAAATTAAAAGTATATGGCTAGACCCAGAGAAATTTGCATCCACAATCTCCGACAAAAACATTTCCCTAACATTACATAACTGCCTTCTTTTTTCCCCAATCACAGGTCTCCCCACGTGTTATATGAGACTGATACACACAATATGCGTTGCCATACACTGGTTGATAGCGTTCCATTGGAAATCTCCTACGATACCTATAGATCCACTCAAATCTAGAATTAACAATATATGCTTAATGGAAAAAATATTCCATACCCTACAAAACACCACCCACATATTCGAAAATAAATGGTCTCCCTGGTTCGAACACTCTTCACAGTTTTTTAATCCCACCTAATCTCCTTAAATGTCTCATATCCCAGATATTACTGTTTTATTTCTCCATGGTGTTTTTGTTATTCCCGGCCCTAAGTTTTCTCCTATCATGTATAACTAGATATGGTCTTTACGATTTGCCTTAGGCCTTGTACACAGACTGACTTTGTATATGTCTCACATTTTTCTATATATATACTGTAATTTTTCGGATCTGTACCACCACTTACCTTTCACAATAAAAGTTTGTAAACAAAAAAAAATAGAATATATATGCTTTTGTCGTCTTGATATGCTTGATCAACATTGAGGTGGTAAAATGAGCTGCAGATAAGCTCCCCTCATCAGGAACTGTGTTCATTGGTTACTTTATTATTAGTGTATTGTATTGTGTTGTTGTATTGTATCCTTTAGCTGTATTTCTTGTATTGTCAACTCCTTATATGGACATTTCCTGTGTGGAGGGGACATCCTGTGCTGTCCCCTCCCATGGAGGAGGTGATTAGCTGTTTCAGCAGTAGAAGCGCTGTGCTGTGGCTTAAGAGCTGGTCGGCACACTAAGCCTCAAAGCTCTCATTGATCTGCCTATTCAAGACGATCACCTTTTTGAGGCTACCACAGTCTAAGAAAGGAAAGGGGCCTCGTATTTACACCCTTATCAGCACATAAGAAATTATTTTGGGCTTCTGAAACTGAAGACAAGGGAAACAGATCCCTCAAGTTTTTCCTAAGTGGTTCCAAACAATCCTGACCTGGTAAGCCTAAAGCTGGCTTCTCCAGTCCCGCAGATAAGACTCGCCTTTTGTGGTTACACAAGGACCAAAGAAAAAGGCTGGCTGCTTCTTCAACTACTGTACCATTTTTAGATGGATCAGACAGACTGTTACTCAGGCCTATTCTATTAAAGGTCAGGTTCCTCCTTTTTCCTGTCATGGTGCATTCTACTCGGGCACTTAGTACTTCTTGGGCCTTCCATAATCAAGCGTCAGTATTACAAGTGTGCAAGGCAACCACTTGGTCGCTGATGCATACTTTCACCAAATTCTATAAAGTACACATTTTTGCATCTGCGGATGCGTCGTTTGGCCGCAAAGTTTTGCAGGCTGCTTTGTTCCCTCTTGAGAGGTGTTTTTCTTTCAAATCTTTATTTTTTAGATGGGTCTCCTGTGTACTGGTTGAGCTCCTGTGACCCAGTTAGGGCTCTTGTATTTAGCCTTGTTTTTTCCCCACCCCTTATTTCTCTTTAGCTCTGCTTTTGGATGTCCCAATGGTCTTTTGGATGTCCCAAGTTTATCAACACATTTCGCAGGAGAACTTAAGGCCATCTGTCCACCAGCTGAAGCTCAACAGAGGATGGGTGTTGCAACAGGACAACAACTCAAAGCATAGAAGTAGGAGACGATGTGCCTGTCGATGAACTAAGGAGAAATTCAGGGTTTTTTGTAGACCGTAAAATCCACTTCTCCAAGTTCATTGACGGACACAGCACCCACCCCTAAATAAAGTTTTGATACTTTTATTACTGCTTGCTACCAACGGCGGATCCAGGGGGGGGGGCAACAGGGCAATTGCCCCCCCCCCTGAGACAATCATGTCACATTGGCTTTTTAAAAAAATAATAAAAAAAAAATGTTTTTTTTATTTTTTTTTATGACTTTTTTTTTAAACTGCTTTTGGGTGCCTGCAGTCAGGGGCGGCCTGGGCCAGGGGGGTGGAACTGAGCACTGCAGCAATAGGCACGCCCTAATCACCTCCTGCATGTTACAACAGCAGTGACCGTCCTGCCAGAGCTCAACCCTGGGATCAGGGCTGTAAAGACAACAGAGGTATCATTGCTTGTAGTGTATGCAGAAGCTTCCAATCTCGTTTTTTTCTATCTCCCCAAGTCTCCTGTCTGTTTGATCTGTGCCCTCATTCACTTAGATCCTCCCCCCTATCTCCAGTGCCGTCTGCCCAGAGTACCTGGAGGTGAGGGAATGCTATTGGCAGGTGCTGCGGTCACTGTGCAGGGAGGGGGGTGAGCTTCTGAGATGATGTTCTAAGTCTAAGAAAAGTCAGTCTGGAGAGGTCAGCTGACAGTTTCACATGAGGACTATTCTGGAGGATTGGTTTGCAGTGTGAGGAGAATGATTAAGCTAACACAAAGGATCGGAAGAGTGTGTATGGGATAATGGGGGAGTAGTCAGCCTTGCTCACAGCAAACAGATATCTTGGAAGCTGGCACATATCGCTATATAAACAACCCCCACTCTCTATGTATGTCCAGATAATGTGAAAACTATATAACCATTCAATTTAACCCTGTGTTCTCCAAACTGTACAATCAACGTGTAAATTCCACACAAACTAAACACTCTGGGCCAGATTCTCATAGGCGTTACAACAGAAGCTGGGCCAGATTCTCAAATATTTTCGGCGGCGTAGCGTAAGCCAGTTACACTACGCCGCCGCTGCGTACTGGAGCAAGTGCTTTATTCTCTTTTTTACATTTTTTGTTTTGTTTTTAAGTTTATTTTTGTGCGTGAACTCGAGAGAGAGGAGCCGGACTGCAGGAGTTGGGAGTAGGCAGACCCTCCCCCCGGAGGCATTCGCCATCCTTCTCCATGCCCCTGGTGGCAATGGCGGGTGTGAAGGGGGGCCTCCCACTCACCCCGCCCTACCTGCACCTCTTGGGAGCCCAACTGGGGCCCAACGGGACCCCAATGGGGCAGAGGGACTCCCCCTATGAGGGAGTGAGGGGGCCTAGCCCACCCAGCCAGCCCCGTAGGTCCTTCGCCTCTCTTTATTTTAAGAGACCGCATGGCCAAAGTGCGTGTGTTTTAAACCAATTTCGTGTGCGTGCAAGTGTGGTGTTTTTTTTTTTGGGGGGGGGGTGGGCGTACTAAGCACAGGCGTACCTTGCATAGCACACCCACCGGGAGGCGGGCTGAGACCACCAAACTCAATTCACATGTAGCCGAGACCGGCATCCGAACCCTTGGCTGCAGAGGTGAATGGCTTGTCAACGCAGTGCCAATCACGTTGAGCCACCACAGCTCCCACTAGTTGAAGCGTATCTATGCAAAAGTGATGCTAAGCATCACTCGCCTAGATACGAGGCAAAAAAAACGGCGATACGACGGGGTATCTGAGGGCCAGATTCTCATAGAAATTTGCTTGCGTATCGTAAGCCATTTACACTACGCCGCCGCATCGTACTAGAGCAAGTGCTTTATTCTCTAAGCACTTGCTCCGTAGGTTTCGCCTGCGTCGCGTAAATCGCGCAGCGTAAACCCGCGCAATTCAAATGGGGCGGCTTGTATTTAAATTAAGCGCGCCCCCACGTCGAACGAACTGCGCATGCGCCGGCCGGGGAAAAAGCCCAGTGCGCATGCTCCAGCTCACGTCGGAAAGCGTCGTTGAAACCGACGTCAAAACGACGTGAGCGTCATTTACGCAAGTCCCTATTCGCGAACGAGTTAGTAAAACGACGTAAGCGATGGAAAAAGCCGACGCTGACCCGACGCCATACTTAACATGTCGTCCGACGGGACACGACGGCATCCAACGGGACCTCGTAAGGTTACTCCACATAGAAGCTGGGGTAACCTTACGAGTTCGTAAACGACGTATGCGACGACGGGGCGGCGTAAAAGCGATCGAGAATCGGCGTACTACTTCATTTGCTGATGCAAATGAAAAAACAACGTAAAGCAACACTAGTGGCCGGAGTTGTCATTACATCTACGATCCGAAAGTGTAATTGTATTACACTTGTCGGATGTAGAAGCGTATCTATGCAAAAGTGATGCTCAGCATCACTCGCATAGATACGAGTCAAAAAAAAAGGCGATACGACGGGGTATCTGAGATACTCCGTCGTAACGCCTATGAGAATCTGGCCCTCTATATACATGTTCGCTGTCCGAAATAAACAGAGCAGAGCACAGTGTTTACAGTTATTTAAATGGTAGTACAATTGTATGAATACTGATTATCTAGAGAATAATTTTTTTATTGAGAATTGTTATTTTGCATCTGCTCAGTAAGGCCCCTTTCACACCAGTGAACTTTATGTCCGTTTTTTCATCCACCCGTTTACAGATGAAAAAGGGACATACATGGATCCCTATGGGATAGCGGATGAACATCCGTTGACACCCGATCTCATCGGTCCTGCTATGATCTGATTCTGCAGATGGAGAAAAATTCTATTTTTCCATCCGTCTGTGGATTGGATCGGGTGAACACGGACCGTCTGTCATCCAATTTCCCCCCCATACAGGAGAGCGGAGATCTGACAGGGCAGTCCCTGCACAGTGTGATCTGCCGGCTCAGCGGGGATCAACGGAGCGATCCCCGCTGAGCAAGCAGATGAAACATGTACGGATCCTCAGGATCCGTACGTTGGAAAGGGCCCTTAGGCTTTTTTAACACATATGTGCACAGGCGTGGTTTTCATGCATTAGGTGTAGTGCTGCCCTACACACGAGCAACATGAAAAAGTCCTGAAACTAGTTTGGTCCACATGTTTGCAGATGCATGAAGGTGCCAATAACAAAGAATGGCACTGCTGCACGTCTGCTTAAGGACAGCACATTTCCTTGCATGTTGGGAAGCTTGCAATTTTGCATGCGTTACCCACACACATATATGTGAACTTAGCCTTAGAGTGTTTTGTTTTTATATGGTGAATTTACACCTTGGATTATACAGAGTTTGGATCAACACAGGGTTAAATTGAATGGTTATAACATTATCTGTAAACCACATACACAGAGTGCTTTCACTCTCATACCCCCCCACACTCCTCTCCTGTACATAGTGCCCACTCTCATACCCCCCCACACTCCTCTCCTGTACATAGTGCCCACTCTCATACCCTCCACCTTTCTCTCATGTACATAGTGCCCACTCTCATATCCCCCCACACTCCTCTCCTGTACATAGTGCCCACTCTCATACCCCCCACACTCCTCTCCTGTACATAGTGCCCAATCTCATATGACCCCCACACTCCTCTCCTGTACATACTGCCCACTCTCATACCCTCCACACTCCTCTCCTGTACATACTGCCCACTCTCATACCCTCCACACTCCTCTCCTGTACATACTGCCCAATGACATATGAAGTCCTGCCTCTTGGACCGGCTCCTGTGATGGATGTCATACTGGTCCAATCTCGGGACGTGTGACGTCCAGCTTAGGAGCCAGTCTTGCAGGCGGGACTTAATGTGACAATGGCCGGGGTAAGAGGGAGAATTCCCGCACTGTGTAAACCAGCGGCTCTCCTCTCTCCCCGTGCTCTGGCAAGGCTGCGCTATTGGGCACTACTGTCTGATTAGGCTGAATTGATGAGCATAGGTAAGGCTGAGCTGATGGGATGGGCACTGATGAGACTGCATTTATGGCTGCTGGTGAGGCTGCATTGGATGGCCACTGGCGAGGATGCATTGGATGGCCACTGGCGAGGCTGCATTGGATGGCCACTGGCGAGGCTGCATTGGATGGCCACTGATCAGGCTGCATTAAAAAAACAGGTGGGCATGAATGGTGAGCTGATTCAGTGGTTCAATGGGCCACTTGACTGGACTTATATTTACAGTAGGGCTTCATTTATATACAAAAGTGGGGCTGCATTCATATGTACAGTGAGGCTGCAATGATGGGCACTGATGAGGCTGCATTGATCTCTTGTACCATGTCTTCAGTCTCTGACCGTCTCTTGTACCATGTCTTCAGTCTCTGACCATCTCTTGTACCATGTCTGCAGTCTCTGACCATCTCTTGTACCATGTCTGCAGTCTCTGACCATCTCTTGTACCATGTCTGCAGTCTCTGGCCATCTTTTGTACCATGTCTGCAGTCTCTGGCCATCTCTTGTACCATGTTTGCAGTCTCTGGCCATCTCTTGTACCATGTCTGCAGTCTCTGGCCATCTCTTGTAACATGTCTGCAGTCTCTGGCCATCTCTTGTACCATGTCTGCAGTCTCTGGCCATCTCTTGTACCATGTCTGCAGTCTCTGGCCATCTCTTGTACCATGTCTGCAGTCTCTGGCCATCTCTTGTACCATGTCTGCAGTCTCTGACCATCTCTTGTACCATGTCTGCAGTCTCTGGCCATCTCTTGTACCATGTCTGCAGTCTCTCTGGCCATCTCTTGTACCATTCTGCAGTCTCTGACCATCTCTTGTACCATGTCTGCAGTCTCTGACCATCTCTTGTACCATGTCTGCAGTCTCTGACCATCTCTTGTACCATGTCTGCAGTCTCTGACCATCTCTTGTACCATGTCTGCAGTCTCTGACCATCCCTTGTCTTATATCATGTCTGCAGTCTCTGAGGGAGTCTGGAGAGGAGTCAAGAGAGGGAGAGCTGCCAGAATGGGGGTCATGGGAGAAGTCAGAGGTGTGTGGATGTGGAGAGCAGACTATAGAATAAAACCAGAGCCACCAAGCTGAAGCCGACTGATTAAGCCCTGCATGGTGCACCTGAGAGGAGGTCAGTGACAGCACCACTAGGCCAGTGATGTAAAGGGGAAGTGAATACAACAATGTAATGGGGCACTGATATAAAGGCTTCTCCCTATATTAGTAACCCCCCCCCCCCTTTAGTATATTATTTCTGTGGAAGGTGGTCTCTGACCAACAGAGTCACCCCCCACGTTCCCAGAGTTCCTGGGGTCCCCCTTGATGATTGACCACTTTTAGCACTATTAACTAGTGCTTTCATATCTGTCTTCTCTATATAGAATACACTCTTCAAATGTGCTTTAAAATGCATGGTTTTCCCTTTCATGAACAAGAAAATAATGACGTTGTGCTGTTGGGGCCGGTATAAAAAAGCTAATGGGGCTGGTATGAATTTTTTCCAGGGCTGGTTTTTATTCCCAGTCCGGCCCTGCTCATAACCCGATCAGCGGTGCCACCGTCGACAGAGAAACAGTTTATTTTCTGGCAGTGCCCCTCCCGAGACTAGACTCTGGATCCGCCCTTGCTTGCTACTAAACTGAATACCTAGAACAGGGAGAGGGTTATATACTGACTGAGGATGGCCCATAGGGCATAGCCAAGTTTTATGTTCTGCCTAGTCCTACTCCTGCAGAGGTATTATACCCCAATGGTCAAGATTAAGAAGGCACTGTGTCCGTCGATGAACTCTGAGAAATTAATTTTACGGTGAGTACAAAAATCACATTATCTCTCTCTTTAATGAAAGTATTTTGCTAACTTTAGAAACTGCAACCAGCTATTCTACTTTCTTAACCACTTGCCGACCACGCTATAGCCAAATGACAGCTACATTGCGGCTGGCTAGTTCAGGGAGGGAACCAGCACATTTGGAGTAAAGGGCTAATCATGTCCAACAAAAAGAGCGATCACTTGTCAACAAACCGGGATCATGCCCAGTTCAGCTCGTGCTGCTGCGGTGATTGTCCTGGTGCTCCAGGGCCTTTAAAAGTAAATACCTTACTTACTAAATACCTTAGAATGTCTACTTTTCCAAAAAGGGGTAATTTGGGGGGTATTTGTACTTTCCTGGCTTGTTAGTGTCTCGAGAAATTAGATCAGGTGTGATCAATTTTCAATGGTTGACAACCTCCACAAAAAACAATAATATACACTGATTTGGGTTATTTTTACCAAAGAAATGTAGCAGAATACAGTAAATGTTGGTTAAAATGTATGAAGAAAAATTACTAGAAAGAAAGTTACTGCACAGGTGGATTGTGTTAGGATGATCAGTATGGTCTCGGGAGATCAAGGGTGCTGGCAATGCACAAGGCAACAAATGGAAAAATAAAATACGGACAACCACACTCCAAAAAACCTTGATGGTTGTCTTTATTTTAAAAATGAAAAATGCACTACAAGTCACAGCACACAACATGGGAGTAAAATAGCTGACGCGTTTCGCACTATAGATTAGTGCTTAATCACAGCTATGGAGCGTGCCGCTGTTTGCGTTCCACTTCTGAGCGCGTCCCAACCCGGAAGTGACTTCCGGGTTGGGACGCGCTCAGAAGTGGAACGCAAACAGCGGCACGCTCCACACGGGTAGCGAACACAGAGGCTCCCATAACCCGACTGGTATAGCTCAGCACACGGGACTTTCTGGCAAGCTGCGGTGCAGCAGCTTCCATATTTTTTAAACTATATGTTCTTCTTTTTTAATTTTACACTTTGTTGTTCCAATTGGGAAACGGCTTTTTTAATAAATATCAGGAAGTACTACACCATGAGGATTTCTTCTCTTCTTGCCTCCTTATAATCACCACAACCTTTTTTGGAGTTATTGGCTACATCCTAGGAATCACTACGCACGGCGATCTAACACGTGCAACAACTGAACTCATCACGTGCCGCCACTGACCTACTACGCACAGAGGTTGGTAAACAACAGCTACTACCCACTGATCCCCAAGGCTCCATACCCCCTCCGTGGGGACAACAATCTGGTAAGTGGGGATACATGTGGGGGGATAACTGGAATCTCTACTATCATCTGCAGTTCAATACCTGTTATTTACACCATAGATGACCACGCAGCTTTTTAATTGGACTTTACCCACAACGTCACTGATGATATACATTAATATACGGATGTTAACTTATTGTATCGTACTGCAAGATATTGTTTAGGAACCTCCATTTCTCAGAACATAGAAACATAGCGTTTATTGAGAATAGCACCTCAGTTGATCACTGAAACTGGGACTTCTTATTGGGCCTTTATCGTATATATATTTACATATATTCTTTTATCACATTTATTCACCTATTATACATTTTTTATTTTTATTTTCATTTTTGTATTTTATGGATGATCACACTATACAATAGAGCGACACTCGCTCATTTCAGTGACCATTGACCACAGAAACCTAAGGGTGCAGAGAGAATTTTTTTTTTTACAAGTCACTATATACCTGAAACACTATTAAATCAAGCAAGCTATATAACAATATAGGTCAGACGTGATGTCTGACCTATATTGTTATATAGCTTGCTTGATTTTATACAGCACTCAGCACTTTATACCATAACACTGGATTTTGGAGTGATACCACTAACCGAGTTGTCAATACTAAACTTTCAACAAGATATTTTTTAAACATTATTAAATATAAACAGAAGGCCTCATAGTCACTAATTCCACTAGGTACTCACCATCAGGATCACACAAGGACACAAAAAAAGCACCCTTATCCCTCTGAGGGATTATCAGAAATAAGGGATCACTTGGTGAAGCGGGGAGTTTTATTTCAAATAAACCCATCTGCTACAAGTACCCGACATGAGATATACAGATCACATTTACACAGCAGCGCCAATTATCTGTACCCAAAAATTATCTTAACACACCATCTCTCTTTGAGAGATTATACAGAAGGCAGCAGCTCATATCCCCAGTCCTAGCGCGGATTAATTTCTAACTATTCACGGAGATGGAAGTGTGCTGTAGCTGTGAAAGTGTGCAAAGGTGTGTGTGTGTGGGGGGGTTCAGAGATAAGCAAGGTGGTACAGAGGTGTCCTGGGGGGGTACAAGGATAAAATGTGGATATGGAGATGTGCTGGGGGTTCAGAGGCATTCTGGGGTGCAGAGATGTTCAAAGAAGAAGCATGTTGTTACTGAGTACAGGGGTGTTCTGGGGGTATAAAGATGTGCTGAGGGGTTACGGAGGTGTGTTGTGCTATTTGTGGGGCTGTATAATGTAATTTTAGTGGTGGAGCATAATGTAATTTTAGTGGTGGTGCATAATGTAATATTTAGTGGTGGAGCATAATGTAATATTAGTGGTGGAGCATAATGTAATAGTGGTGGAGCATAATGTAATATCTGTGGAGCAACTTTAATGCAAACTGCACTTTCACTTGTGTAGAAATAAATCCTTGCACTAGCCCTGCAGTCCATTAAGGATATATGTGCACTGCATCCAATTCGCAATAGTGTGAACCCGGCCTAAGAGCTGTGCAAATATTTTAGCCAACTCGGTGGGTAGTTTAAAAAAAGAGCTGAACATGCACAAAATATTAACATTTATAGATAACACCAATGATTGTTGATTCACTGAATATCAATTGGCTCCTGGAGAATCCCCTGCTGGAGCACATTGGACTATGCTTTATTGAGAATTGTTTGCCTTCCTCTGGATCAGCTGTGTATTTGTATGTTTTCTATTTGTTTGTTTTTTATTTGTTGAACTAGATGGGCTTGTGTCTTTTCTTAGCCTGACTAAGGGCTCTTTCACACGGGCAGACTGTTTAGGTCCACCTGCCAGTTTTTTAGGCGGACCTGAACGGGGGCTCCGTGCTCCTCTATGGAGCCACGGATGTCAGCGATGACATGCCTGCTGACATCCGACCCGCTCCGATCCGCCAAAGTGTGACGGAGGAAAAACCTACTTTTCCACAGACGGTCCATGTTCATCTGATCCCCCCATAGAGGAGAGGGGAGAAAAGATAGGGCGGTCACTGTGGTGTGTGGGGACCGCCCTGTCATCCGCCGGCTCAGCGGGGATCAACGGAGCGATCCCCGCTGAGCAAGCGGAGGTTCACGGGGCGGATCATTACTGATCCGCCCCGTGTAAAAGGGGCATAACTTCGTAACTATATACAGTATAGTGTTGCTCACGAATATTCGCATTGCGAATATTCGCTACGAATATTGCATATTCGAGTATTCGCGAATAACACGAATATCGCGGCGAATATTCGCTATTTCGAATATTCAAATTTTTTCAATTTTTTTTTTAGAACAGATCACATCCTAGAGATCCCCATCGACGTCTAAAAGCATTGCTGGTATGATTAGAGACCTTGGGCCGAGTAGCTGCAGCGCTCATTTTATATTGCCGAAAAATCGCAATGCGATTATTCGGCAATAGCGATATCGCGCGATTATTTTATATTGTAATATATCACGAATATTCTGAGCCAATCAGAGTGCTCCATTCCGCATTTCTCGAATATTCGCAATTATTTTCTATTGTAATATATCACGAATATTCTGAGCCAATCAGAGTGCTCCATTCCGCATTTCTCGAATATTCGCAATTATTTTATATTGTAATATATCACGAATATTCTGAGCCAATCAGTGTGCTCCATTCCGCATTTCTCGAATATTCGCAATTATTTTATATTGTAATATATCACGAATATTCTGAGCCAATCAGAGTGCTCCTTCCGCATTTCTCGAATATTCGCAATTATTGTGTATTGTAATATATCACGAATATTCTGAGCCAATCAGAGTGCTCCTTCCGCATTTGCCGAATATTCGCAATTATTGTGTATTGTAATATATCACGAATATTCTGAGCCAATCAGAGTGCTCCTTCCGCATTTCTCGAATATTCGCAATTATTTTATATTGTAATATATCACGAATATTCTGAGCCAATCAGAGTGCTCCTTTCCGCATTTCTCGAAATTTCGCATTCGCAATTCGCGATTCGCATTCGCATTCGCAATAGGGAAAATTCGCAATAGCGAAAATTCGCAATATTTTCATTTCCAAAAAATATCACGAATATTCGTATTTAGCGAATATATCTCGAATATTCGACTATATATTCGAGATATATTGCGAAATCGAATATGGCATATTCTGCTCAACACTAATACAGTATATAGAAGCACATAACATTTTTAAGTACCGAAGTGTGAATGTGAGTTTTGAGTTTATTAAATAATATCCAGATCACACATTAATATAAATAAATAAATATATATATATATATATATATATATATATATATGTATATATATATATATATATATATATATATATATATATGTATATAAAATCATTTTTGTCTCGATAACTAGCACATTTAATTTAGCAGGCCTAGACACATTATTCCACTGATGTTGGCTTAAAGTTACATTATAAATGTTCACCCGTTGCACTTCACAGGAGCTGCAGTGAATAAACGAATTGGTAGCAGGTAGTCAGGGTTAGTTATTAAATTCCTGTTTGGTGAATGGCTCCCCAAACCTCTAACACAAACTCTGCAGGGAAGGCAAATTCACCCAGGAGGCTGTCCAGTGCTGTGCCAAACTCTTCAGGGCTCTGCTTCTCCTTGGCTGTCTCCACAACTGTTGTAGCTGAGAAAAAAAATACAACTTTGACGTTTTTTCAGCATTATGCACTAAACTAACAATGAACATATCATAAAGTAGACCCATGCTTGAAGTAACACCAGAGAAAAAAAATCTCTACCAGCCAGTAAAAGAGAACAAAAACTTCATACGTATCTTTCCAGTGGGCAGTGTGAGGCACTGTGCTTCCTCTACTACACTCTGACACTCCTGGAAGTCTTATGCCGCGTACACATAATCATTTTTCAGCATGAAAAAAAACGTTGTTTTTCAGCATGTCCAAAAAACAAAGTTTTCCCAACTTCATCGTTAAAAACGGTGTTGCCCACACACCATCGTTTTTAAAAAATGATCTAGCAAAGCGCGGTGACGCACAACACGTACGACGGCACTATAAAGGGGAAGTCCAATTCGCCTTTGGGCTGCTGTTGCTGATTCAGTGTTAGTGAAAAACGATTCGCGCTTTTCTGTCTGTTACACTGTGATGAATATGCTTACTCCATTATGAACGGTAGTTTTACCAGAACGAGCGCTCCCGTCTCATAACTTGCTTCTGAGTAGGCTCTGTTTTTTTTACGTCATTTTAGCCCACACACGATCATTTTTTACAACCCGAAATATGACATAGTTTAAAACGACGTTAAAAAATGCAGCATGTTCGAATTATTTTTTTGCCGTTTTTAGAACCTGAAAAATTATGTGTAGCCCACACACGATCATTTTAAATGACGTTTTTGAACAACTACGTTTTTTTCATGCTGAAAAATGATTGTGTGTACGCGGCATTAGTTGTGGTGCCTAAGTGCCAGTTCACACTGGCAACCCAACTTACAGCACGACTTTGCAAGGCGATTTGGAGGTGACTTTAGCAACTTACAACGCAACATAAAGTTGCCTCCAGGACAGGTGACTTTGGCTGTGTCCAATCACAGAATAATCAGCTCCGTGGGAGGGAGGGGTTTGCCTGGGGAAACAATTTTATTTTTCCTGTAAAGTCATTTCAATATAGATGGAGATCTGACTTGGAGGCAACTTCCATTGAAATCTTTGGGTACAAGTGTTACAGGAACCTTTTCTGAAGTCGGAGCATCTTCAGTAATGTGTACATTAAACGGTTTTCATTTACATCTATGGCATTTCTTATGTCAAGCAACTTGGGGCAACTTGAGGACTTACAAGTGAGATCCCAAGTTGCTGTAGTGTGAACCGGCTCTAAGGCTTTTGAAGAAAGATTTTGCTCACTGGCAAAAGGAAAGAAAATTATGAAGCTTCTGCTTTTACAGGATTAATTGATTTAAATGTATTCATGCAGCTTCTTTAAAACTTTATCATGCGTCAATATTTTTTCAGATATGATTGCAATCTGTAGGGAGGAACAGGGGGAGGTCAAATTAAAAAATAATCATGTAAATAATTAGTACAGTCACTTAACCACTTGCCGCCCGCCATATAGAAAAATGACGGCGGCAAAGTGGTTTTAATATCCTGACTGGACATCATATGGCGTCTTCAGAATATTGAGCCGCTGCGCACCCCCAGGGGCGCACATCGCGGCGATCGTTGTTGCGGGAGTGTCAGTCTGATGCCCCGCAACACCGATCTAGGTAAAGAGTCTCTGACGGAAACTCTTTACCACGTGATTAACCGTGTCCAATGACGGCTGATCACGATGTAAACAGGAAAAGCCGGTGGTAGAGGAGAGACGATCGGCTGCTCCTCTGACAAGGGGGGGTTTTTGCTGATCGATTATCAGTGCAGCCCCCCCGAGGATGCCCACACTGGACCACCAGGGATGCCACCAGACCACCAGGGATGCCCACCACAGGTGCCAATCAGAAATGAATAATGGATGCCAATCAGTGCCCACAATGGATGCCAATCAGTGCCCACAATGGGCATTATTGTTTGACACTGATTGGCATCCATTAGTACAACACATTACAGTACATCAGTGCCACCTATCAGTGCCCATCCGTGTCGCCTATCAGTGCCCATCCGTGTCGTCTATCAGTGCCCATCCATGACGCCTATCTGCACCCATCCGTATCGCCTATCAGTGCCCATTCGTGTCGCCTATCAGTGCCCATCTGTGTTGCCTATTAGTGCCCATCCATGTCACCTATCTGCACCCATCCATGTCGCCTATCTGCGCCCATCCATGTCGCCTATTAGTGCCCATTCGTGTTGCCTATCAGTGCCCATCTGTGTCGCCTATCTGTGCCCATCCATGCCGCCTATCAGATCAGTGCCCATCCGTGCTGTATATCAGTGCCACCTATCAGTGGCGCATATTAGTGCCCATCATCAGTACCCACCAATGCCACCTCATCAGTGCCACCTCATTGGTGCCACCTCATTGGTGCCCATCAGTGCCGCCTTATCAGTGCCCATCAGTGCAGTACCATCAGTGCCCATCAGTGAAGGAGAAAACATACTTATTTACAATGTTTTGTAACTGAAACAAAAAAAAATGTTTTGTTTTTTTTTTCCAAATTTTCGGTCATTTTTATTTTTTTTGCAGAAAATAAAAACCCCAGAGGTGATCAAATACCATCAAAAGAAAGCTCTATTTGTGGGAACAAAATTATAAAAATTTAGTTTGGGTACATTCAAATTGCAACAGCGATGAAAGCTGAAAATTAGTCTGGGCAGGAGTATACACGTGCCCTGGCTGTATTGAAGTGGTAGACTATCACCCATCAAGTTTTATAAAAGTGCCGATACCACTTTTTTAGGACCGAGTACAAGTACCGATACTTTTTATCAAGTACTCGCTGATACCGATTACCGATACTTTTTTTTAAATCTCATGTGACAGTGGCACATGTGTCAGTATTTTTTTTTTTGTTTTACAATTTTTTTTTTTACCATTTTTTTTTTCAATTTGTTAAAAAAACATTTTTTTACAATGCTTTCTTTTTAAAAGGGGGGTGCTTTTTTACCATTTTTTTTTTATTATTTATTGCAATTCCTTTTTTTTTATCAGCCCTGTTGGAGGGGTCTTTGGTGAGATATCAGGGGTCTTAATAGACCTCTGATATCTCCCCTCTGAGACAGAGAAAGGGACTAGGGACACAAATTCCCCAGTCCCTTGCTCTACAGCCTCAGCTATGCTGAAAATGAAAGGTGAGAAGCCAGTGGCTTCTCTTCATTCATAAACTGAAACATCATAATCACAAGAGGTTACCATGTTTTATTCATGTGAATGGACAGAGTCATTCCATCCTGACAGATTGAGGGGGGACACGGCGGCAGCAAGGAGGGGGTATGACAGCGGCAGCAAGGAAGGGGAACACGGCGGCAGGACGGAGGGGGACATGACGGCAGCATGGGGGGACACGGCAGCAGGACAGAGGGGGGGCATGACGGCGGCAGCAAAGAGGGGGGCATGACGGCAGCAGCAAGGAGGGGGGACACGGTGGCGGCAAGGAGGGGAGACACGGCGGCAGCAAGGAGGGGAGACATAGTGGCAGGATGGAAAAAGATGGTAGCACGGAGGGGGACAGCAGCAGAATGGAGGGGGGCTGGAGGAGGATACAAGGACAGTCAGCGGTGATCGGTGCTTGTAACTCCCCCACCGCACTGATCACCCTGACTGTACAAGTATCGGGTGAAGCATCAGAGCATTTGCCCTGAGTACAAGTACTCAGGCAAATGCTTGGTATCGGTCTCGATACCGATACTAGGATCGTTATCGGGACAACCCTACTTTTAATGTATCCTTCTCTGTAGTAAAAAGAATGGCATACACATTTCATTCCATGTTTTTTTATCTACTATGGTAATCCAATTTCGAAAACGTTTTAGAATAATAATATGATCATGTTTCTTTTTCATCCATTAAGGAACACAGTATTCAGAGAAATACTACTGTGGCCTCTACAGGAGGATTGGAAAACCACTGGCAAAGAAAAAATAGGATTGTTGTACTCACCGTAAAATCCATTTCTCTGAGTTCATGGATGGACACAGCAGCATTTCTCTAGGAAAGACTAGGCAAAGAAAAACAGCACTTTTGGTGTTAAAAACACTTCTCAGTACAGCACCTCCCCTGGGGGCGTGTCCCCCAGGTACATCCCGCTCTCTGGAAGCATCCAGCCTCAGTTCGTAGACAAGCAGTACAAACAAAGGAGGAGTGGGTGCTGTGTCCATCCATGAACTCAGAGAAATAGATTTTACGAGGAGTACAAAAATCCTATTTTCTCTTTCGTTCATGGATGGACACAGCAGCTTTGACCTTAGGGACGTCCCAAAGCAGTGTCAAAAAATTTCGAGGGGTGGGAAAAAAACACAGCAAACCAGGTTTCACCCCAAACAAAACAGAGTTCCTCAACGGAGGAACCTTAACCTTAAACTGCCGCCTGTAAAACCTTGTGGCCAAAGGAGGCATCCGAAGATGCACTCACATACACCTTATAAACCTTTTAAAGGTTCGGATTGATGACCAGGTCGCCGCCTTACATATCTGTAAGACAGACGCTTGATGAAGGAAAGCCCAAGAGGCACCAATCGCCCTGGTCGAATGCGCCGTGACCTGAAAGGGAGGCGCCTGCCCCTTTAGGGCATAGGTCTGGAGCCCAACCTGTCTGATCCACCTAGAAATGGTGGCCGACGAGACCGCCAGACCTTTTTTAGGACCAGTCACCGACATGAAAAGTAAGTCCGACCTCCGAAACGGAGCCATAGCAGACAAGTACACCCGTAGGGCTCTAACCACGTCTAAGGAATGTAAAGTGGCTGAGGGCATAAGGATGGAAGAACAATGTCCTCATTAATGTGAAAGGCCGAAACAACCTTTGGAAGGACCAGCACCACCTTATCCTTATAGATGACTAAGTAGGGAGCCTTGCAGGACAAGGCTGCCAGTTCAGATACTCGTCTGACTGAAGTAATTGCCACCAGAAAAAACACCTTTTGAGACAGAGTCAACAAAGGAATCTTCCGAATGTCCTCAAACGGAGCTTCTTGAAGAATTCGGGACATCACGTATTGTAACGCCGTTAGCGTTACTTGCTGTGACGGGCGCAGCTGCTTCCACTATCGCAGCTGCGCTCCGTTCACAGTACTGCCATCCCAATTTGTGAATGGGATGACGTCACTTCCGCTCGCCGTGCGTTCCACGGTGGAACGCAGAAGTGCGCCGCCGCCGCTCAGCGCGGCCTATTTAAACTGGCCAGGCTGACAGTGCGGCGTTGCTCTATTGCGTGGGGACGCCCCACTGTCAGCTGGCTCCTCCAGTACCACTGGCCTGCTATCCCAGGGACCTGACAGCATCGCCATGCAGCACCAACCAGGACTCCACAATCCTACTCATTGGAACTACAAGTCCTAGCAGCCCGGATCCTGGACTCTACCAGCCAGTACCTCAGTATCGCAAATACCCTGATCTATGCAATGTGTACTGCCCTGTGAATTGTGCTACTATGTATGCTATGCTATGTCAGGAATTGCTGCAGCTATAACCTTTCTGTGTTTATGCCTCTAATGGGACTCTTCCATGATTTCTGCATCCTGGATATGACCAAGTATAATTGGAAGTCCTTTCATGTTCACGCATCTTCTTCTCAAATGCTTTCGTGCATACTGCTATTATCTGAGGACTTGTTGTACAGTTTAATTCACATGCCATGCATGCTCGGCCACCTGCATTTATCAGAGTCTGGTCCGTAATCTCTGGAGACCTACCATAACGTTCTGTTCGCCATTCCCTCAATATTGCTGTGCTGTGTTAGCCCATCACTATTGAGGCATATGGCGTTAACTCTATATACCTTGCTATGAAATATTGTATTTAATGTCTAGTACTCTAGTGGTCGTATCCCCTTCTGGGATCACGCCAACTATTGTATCTAGAGTAACCTTAACTTGCCTTGGACCTAGCGTCCGGTATCTTCCCTTAAACCGCATAGGCGCCTATGAAGGAATATGCGCCATACTGCGTGACTGAGACTGTGATGCTAGGATACCAAACTCTCTGCACAAAACCTGGGACCGAACCTGAGAAGTCTCTGCAGTTGAGATCCGTATTCCTAAACCTATTGGGCGTAGCCTTACATAATAGAGCAACCAGAAATGGATCCAGCGGAGCTTGCTTCTCATCTCATGGGCCTTTCACAATGGGTAGATACCCTTACTGCTACTGTCCATGAGCTGCGATTGGAAAATGAGGCTTTGCGCAGTCATGCGAGTCAAACTAGTGCTTCTTACAGAGACAGACCCGAACCAAAGGTCTCCCCTCCTGAACCATTTTCTGGAAATAGAATTTTTTTTCGTCAATTCATCAGTTCCTGTAACTTAATGTTTGAACTAAGGCCTCGCACCTATTATTCAGATAGGATCAAGATACTCACTTTAATCTCCTATCTCAAAGGAGAACCCAGAGCGTGGGCAGACGCTTATCTTCAAGAGCAGGGGGAGCTCTTGGGTTCCTACAATTCTTTTTTAGACGACATGTCACTTCTTTATGAGGATTCCGATAAACAATTAACTGCCGAGAACACTATCAGGAGTCTTAAACAGGGTAAGAGACCGGTGGAAGATTATATCTCCGAGTTTAAATGTTGTTGTCGTGATTCCCTATGGAATGATATCTCACTCAGGAACCAATTCCGCCTAGGTTTATCTGAAGCCTTGAAAGACGAACTTGCTCGTCTAGATTTACATACGAACCTGGATGATCTTATGCAGCTGTCAGTATCTATTGACCGACGGCTACGTGAAAGGAGAGCAAAACTTTCCAATACCTACACTCTACCACCTCCTAAAAGAGCAAAGTCACCCCCTAAGGATACTCTGATGGATGTGAGCTCTGTCAGGGGACCCTTGTCCAAGGAGGAAAGGCAAAGAAGGAGGGCTCAAAATGTATGTATGTATTGTGCCAGTGCTGACCACAATCTCTCCAATTGTCCGCTTCTCAGAAAGAAGAAGGTAAAATACTTCATATTTGTAAGCACAACCGACATGTGTCCTACACTAACCGTTACATTTTTGTTCCTCTAAGGCCTTGTACACACGAGGGAATAAATCCGCTGAACATGGTCCGACGGACCATTTCAGCCGAAAAATCCGCTCGTGTGTAGGGGCAAACGGACCGTTCTGGCTGGATTCCTCCGGCGGAAAAATTTCAAAGCATGGTTTGGAATTTTTCCGCCGGAAAGCTGTCCGTCAGATATGTCCGCTGGTTAGTACGGCAAACCAGCGGACATATCTGCCCGCACATGCGTCGTATCCTGTGAATGGATCCGACGCATGCGCGCGGAAGTGTTTACTTCCTGGTGCCGTGACGTGGCGGTCACATGGCGGTGACGTGGCGGCGTCAACGTCACCGCCGCGTCACCGCGCTGTCTGCCGGCGGGGAATTTGATCCGATGGTGTGTAAAGCCATCGGATCAAAGCAATCCGGCGGACAGATCCGATGGGAACGGACCGTCGGACCGTTCCCATCGGATATATTACCTTGTGTGTACAAGGCCTTACTCTACAGTGGGATCACGAGAGGATCACCATTGAGGCCATGATTGACACTGGGGCTTGTGGCAATTTCATTGATTCAGCTCTAGTCCATACAAACAAGATTCCCTATGTCCCTAAACGGACTCCCCTCTCGGTTACTTTTTTGAAGGCTCTAATTCCATTTCAGGCCCAATAACCACTGAAACACATCCATTGATGGTCACATGTTTGGTCACATGTTTGGACGGTCATACTGAATCTCTTATTTTTAACATCATTCCTTCTCCGGTATTTCCTATTGTGTTAGGACTTCCATGGATGCTGCTTCATCAGCCCACCTTTATATGGTCGGATAGGACCTTACATCTTCAGTCCACTTTCTGTAAGGAGACTTGCTATTCTATTCCTCCAATACTGGCGGCAGAAAGTTTATCACCTGAGCTTCCTCCTCATTTAAAAGACTTTATCGACGTATTCAGTAAGTCCAAGCCACCACATCGCATCTACGACTGCCCCATTGATCTTATTCCGGGCTGTCCCATTCCTATTGCAAGAATTTACCCACTTTCTCAACCTGAACTTGGCCATCTGAAGAAATATCTGGATGAGAATCTGAAAAAAGGCTTCATCAGGCCATCTACCTCTCCAGCTAGTGCAGCAATGTTCTTCGTCAAGAAAAAGCATGGTTCATTACGACCGGTAATAGACTACCGTTCTCTTAACAACATTACGGTCAAGAATCTGTATCCTTTACCGCTTATTCCTGAGCTCATTGAACGACTTCAAACTTCAAAGATCTTTACGAAATTAGATCTTAGAGGCGCTTACAATTTAATCAGAATTCGCTCAGGTGACGAGTGAAAAACTGCTTTTAAGACCCGCTACGGGTTATTTGAATATACTGTCATGTAACGCGCCAGCAACCTTTCAGCGGTTTGTTAATGACATTTTCAGGTACTTGTTAGACGTATGTGTGGTCATCTATCTCGATTATATCTTGATTTATTCAGACAATCCGGAACAACATGTCAAACATGTACGATGGGTTCTGGCGAGACTCCGAGCGCATTCGTTATACGCAAAGAGGGAAAAGTGCGTTTTTGGACAATCCTCCATTTCCTTCCTTGGTTACTACATCACACCCGACGGCATCCAGATGGATCACTCAAAGGTTGAATGTGTTCTAGCTTGGCCTGTTCAACGCACAAGAAAGGCATTACAAAGATTTCTTGGCTTCGCCAACTACTACCTTAAATTTATCAAGAATTTCTCGGCTGTTGTAAAACCATTAAGTACTTTGACAAGTACCAAAATTCCCTTTGTTTGGACTAAAGAAGCTCAACATGCTTTCGATTCTCTTAAACAGAGATTTACTTCGGCTCCGATACTGCAACTTCCGAAGTCCCATTATCACTTCGTCTTGGAAGTGGACGCCTCAGACTTCGCTCTTGGCGGTTTTCTTTTCACAACAGGAGTCTCCTGCTACACCGCTCCATCCAATTGCCTTCTTCTCCAAGACGCTCTCTCCAGCTGAGAAAAACTATCCAGTAGGTGAGAAAGAATTGCTTGCGATAGAAGAAGCGTTAGCGAATTGGAGACATCTCCTGGAGGGTTCTACGCATCCTTTCACCATTCTTACGGACCACCGTAATCTTCAATACCTCAAGGCAGCTAAAACCCTGTCTGCTCGACAGGTTAGATGGAGTCTTTTCTTTGACCGATTCGACTTTCAAATTACTTACCGTCCAGGTTCTCAAAACGTCAAGGCTGATTCTCTCTCTCGAATGCATAATGAGGACAATCCCGACATTCCGCCTCTTCCTATTTTTTCTCCAAGTCGGTTCATTGGAGCTCTAACTAGCTTTAAACAACAACTTATCCAAAGTTGTTCCAATGATTCTTCTCTACCGTCAGGCCTTACAAAACAACCTGATGGCTTGTATACACATGATAACAAGATTTATGTTCCATCCACGTTGCAACTTCCATTACTGAAGCAACTTCATGATAGTCCTTTGGCAGGGCCCCCCGGGGTCACTAAAACAATCCACCTCGTAAAAAGAAACTACTGGTGGCCAGAAATGACCAAGACCATTCAAGATTACGTTTCCTCTTGCGACATTTGTGCTACCAACAAACATTCCCGAAAACCTCCTTATGGTCTCCTAACTTCTCTTCCCATTCCAAAGAGACCTTGGGAAACTCTTTCTATGGATTTCATCGTTGATCTTCCGGTATCACAGGGTGCTAACACGATTATGGTTGTTGTCGACTCACTAACCAAGATGGCTCATTTCATTCCGATGAAAAGCTTACCAACTTCCATTCAGACGGCGAAAGCCTTCATTTCTCACATTCTCAAACTGCATGAACTACCATCTCGGATTATTTCGGACAGAGGTACTCAGTTTGTCTCCAAATTCTGGAAGGCCTTGTGTGAAGCAATACAAATCGACCATCGCATGTCCACGGCATACCATCCACAAACCGATGGACAAACTGAACGTGTCAACCAGGCAATATTTGCGTTGCTACTGCAGTCACCTCCAGGATGATTGGTATCAACTTCTTCCCCTTGCGGAATTCGTGTATAATAACGCCACTAATTCTTCTACACAATTCTCTCCATTCTACTCAAACTATGGGTACCACCCACAATCTCTACCTTTGTCTGCTCTTCCAAGTGGTGTCCCAGCGGTAGAGGATTATCTCTCAACTTTGAAAGAGACTGTCAAAATTATTGGTTCCAATCTTGAAGCAGCTCAACAGAAACAAAAGTTTTATTACGATGCTCACAGAAGAGCATCCCCTCAATATAAAACAGGAGACTTAGTCTGGCTTTCCACATATAACCTTAGACTCAAGGTCCCCTCAAAAAAGCTTGGATGCCAATTCGTTGGACCCTTCCTGATTACTCACGTTATCAATGCCAATGCTGTGAGACTACAGTTACCGCCAAGTTGGAAGATACATCCTACTTTCCATGTATCACTTCTCAAACCATACAAGCCAAATCCTTTCCCTAATAGGGCTCCATGACCTCCTCCCCCTGTCGAGGTCTTGGGCGAAACTGAATATGTAGTGGAAAAAATCCTTGATTCCTCTCTTGTAACCTTCTTCTGAATTCCTCTTCCATGGTTACTGGTATCTGTACCTCTCCTCGTCTTTCATTTGGTGCTGCTTCTTTAGGCGTTGTCACCGATCGTCGTATTTCTGCATGGGACGATCTTGAATGGAGGAATGTGCCTGTCCAGCAGTATGCCAGTGAATTGGCAGTGGAAAATCTGGAGATTGCCATTCCCAAAGCTGAAGTTCTGACCGCAGGGCCGAGCTCTGCTAACCTCTGCTCAGTACCTATAGCATCTTCTGGGTTCCATGGACAGGAGATGGTGAACCTCTATCCCCAGACACCAGAGACAGGGGATTTAGTAGATTTTTCTGCTGAGGACAAACAACCTGATGGGCCTCCAGCAGAAGAGCTGGGATCAGGGCCAAACTTCACTGTGCTCTGCCCAGCACCAAGAGCAGTATTTGTGGAGTTACAAGGAACTTCCCCAGCTGAAGCGCTGGTCACCGGACAGAGGGTTCAAGACCTCTGCCCCACCCCTGTGGCAGTTTCGGAGGCTCAGGGTGAGAAGATGGCGATCACTCCCCAGCCACAGATTACAGAATGCATGGACTGTTCAGAGGATGTTCTGGATTATACGCCCCCAGCAGAAGTGCTGGCAACAGGGCAGAGTGCCAGCCATCTCTGCCCAGCACCGGGACCAACTGTGGAGTTCCAGGGAGCCGGGGCGGTTGGCCCCCCTCCCCAGCAACCAGCTGAGGTGGTAAAGCTCTTACTCCCAGCTGAACCACTGGCAGCAGGACAGGATGCTACTGGCGGCTGCACCCCACTACAGCTTGAGTGGATACCAGTGGATGGGACTGTGGTCTCCACTCACAGCAACCCAGCGGAAGAGCTGGCAACAGAGCAGAGTGCCCCGGGCCTCTGCTTTCACCTAACAGAAGAGGGGGTTCCTGTGGTAGTGGATGGGACTTCAGTCTCCACTGGCACAACTCCAGAAAATGGTACAGGACTGAAACAGGAGGATGTCGGCTTTGCTTTGCAAGCACTGGGGGATTTTCACCTCACACCAGTGGATGGGACTTCAGTCTCCACTGGTATACCCCATAAATGGTGGCCAGTTGGCCCAGACCCCCAACAGCATGATGGACTGAGCCCAGCCACCCTGTCATCTCTCCAGCGGCTGAAAGGACTCCAGGGAGAAGGGCCAGTCCAGGCCTCTCCCCAGCGGCAGACGTGTTCCCTGAGAGAGGCAGAGGATGGCGGGGTGAGTAATGCCCGGTTTGGAGCAAGTGATTTGGGGTACTGTATGGATACCAGCATTGGGGGACTGGAACTACTGACTAACTTCAGAGACAACCCATCTGGTGTCTCCTACTGGGTTAGTCCCCTGCCAAAAGGGGAGATGTGTGACAGGCCTAGCCGGGACAGGGGCTTTTGGAGAGAACTGAATGCGAGCCTCTTGCCGTCCGATTATGGGCCAGGGCCTCAAACCAGGAAGGCGGATGGGTTATCCTGGCAGACAGTCCTGGAACCTTAAGACTACTTGCCCAACATCCTCGAGTGACCCGTTTGGGTCCCACTGCGGATGTTGAACTATTTCCCAGGGGGAGTAATGTCATGGACCATGAAATACTGAAATCCTAATTCATGTATTACAGATTTGATTCTGAACCCCAGCCAGGTCAACAGACTCATAAGTGATACTTATTGTCCATTGTGTGATAACCCTATCTAAAGCCTTTCTATTATCAGGTGTAAATGACTTCTGCCCTGTCTCAATTCTCCAGACGGCTCCATTGTTCTGTGGCTGGCTATTGTGTACATTGATTGACCCCCTGGGGCTTTTGTCTGAACACACATATTCAGGCTATTCAAGCTTTGGGACCAATCTCTGCTGAGACATTTTCAAGTCCTCATTTGCATGGTTTAAGAGGACCAGATTGAAGACTGCATACTTTACAATGGACCAATAAGAAAGCGGTTGTTGAGGGCGGGATGTTCCAAATCCTGTATAAAGTGTGCTGTGTACTTTCAATAAAGTGTGTCCTGTTACATTCAGCATTAAGCCATGGCTCATGTGTGGATTATTCAGCGATTCCAGGGATATTCCTAGTCGGGGAATATTGGGTGATTTCTTTTATGGGAGAAGAAGGGAATGGATGGCGGAGATATGTTCGACGACCGTCACAGCGAGGTTCTACCCTCCAGTATCTAATTCGCTGGAAGGGTTATGGACCTTAGGATGACTCCTGGGAAAATTCCTCAGATGTTCCTTCCCCTTGGTTAGTCAAGGTCTTCCACCGCAGGTATCCTAACTGCCTGTCTCTTGGCAGGAGCTCCGGTGGCGCTCCCTAGAGGGGGGGGCTATGTAAGGCCGTCAGCGTTACTTGCTGTGACGGGCGCAGCTGCTTCCACTATCGCAGCTGCGCTCCGTTCACAGTACTGTCCTCCCATTCTGTGAATGGGGTGACGTCACAGTGGAACACGGAAGTGCGCCGCCGCTCAGCGGGGCCTATTTAAACTGGCCAGGCTGACAGTGCGACATTGCTCTATTGCGTGGGGACGCCCCACTGTCAGCTGGCTCCTCCAGTACCACCGGCCTGCTATCCCAGGGACCTGACCAGCATCGCCCTGCAGCACCAATCAGGACTCCACAATCCTACTCATTGGAACTACAAGTCCCAGCAGCCCGGATCCTGGACTCTGCCAGCCAGTACCTCAGTATCGCAAGTACCCTGATCTATGCAATGTGTACTGCCCTGTGAATTGTGCTACTATGTATGCTATGCTATGTCAGGAATTGCTGCAGCTATAACCTTTCTGTGTTTATGCCTCTAATGGGACTCTTCCATGATTTCTGCATCCTGGATATGACCAAGTATAATTGGAAGTCCTTTCATGTTCACGCATCTTCTTCTCAAATGCTTTTGTGCATACTGCTATTATCTGAGGACTTGTTGTACAGTTTAATTCACATGCCATGCATGCTCGGCCACCTGCATTTATCAGAGTCTGGTCCGTAATCTCTGGAGACCTACTATAACATTCTGTTCGCCATTCTCTCAATATTGCTGCGCTATGTTAGCCCATCACTATTGAGGCATATGGCTTTAACTCTATATACCTTGCTATGAAATATTGTATTTAATGTCTAGTACTTTAGTGGTCATATCCCCTTCTGGGATCACGCCAACTATTGTATCTAGAGTAACCTTAACTTGCCTTGGACCTAACGTCCGGTATCTTCCCTTAAACCGCATAGGCGCCTATGAAGGAATATGCGCCCTACTGCGTGACTGAGACTGTGATGCTAGGATACCAAACTCTCTGCACAAAAGAGAGTGAAACCTGGGTCCAAACCTGAGAAGTCTCCGCAGTTGAAATCCGTATTCTTAAACCTATTGGGTGTAGCCTTACACGTATGTGCGGGGGTGCCACTTCATCTCTTCACACATAGTGATGTAGGCCCTCCATGTACGATGGTAAATCTTACGTGACGTGGATTTCCGTGCCCGCAGCATGGTAGAAATTACAGGGCCCGACAGGCCTCAGTCCTTCAACACCTGGCTTTTAACAGCCACCCAGTCAAAGCCAGCAACTGTAAAGCAGGGTGAAAGATAGGACCTTGTGACAGCAGGTCTATTCTCAGGGGCAGACGCCAGAGAACGTCTGCCACCAGACGCACCAGGGACGGCGCGGCCAATCCGGGGCGATCAGGACTGTTGGTATCCCTTCGGCTTCCACCCTGCGTAGCAGGCGAGGAAGAAGCTGCAGGGGAGGGAAGGCGTATTTCAGGCGGTAGTGACCCCAAGGCGCTACCAGCGCGTCTGACGCGTCCGCCCACAGGTCCCTCGATCTGGTCACAAATTGTGACACCTTCCGATTGAATTGGGACGCTAGAAGGTCCACGTCTAGAGTTCCCCATTTCTGACACAGAGTCTGAAACACCTCTGGGTGTAGCGACCATTCTCCTTGGTCCAGCTTTTGTCGACTTAGATAGTCGGCTTGCCAATTCAGCACCCCCGGAATGTACACCGCCGACAGAGCTGGAACACAGGTTTCGGCCCACCGGAGGATGTGCGTGACTTCCGTCGCCGCAGCCGAGCTTCGTGTGCCTCCCTGATGATTGACGTATGCCACGGCCGTGGCGTTGTCGGACTGGATTTTGACCGGTCGACCTTGTAGGCCCAGAGACCACTTGGCGAGACACAACTTGATCGCTCGGAGCTCCAGTACATTGATCGGAAGATGGGACTCCTCCTGAGTCCAACGCCCCTGGGCTGACTGGACACCCCAGACACCCCCCTCCCCAGCCGGATAGGCTTGCATTTTTTGTGATCACTGTCCAGTGACATGGCAGAAATGATTTTCTGTTCCTGAGTACCGGAGATGTCAGCCACCACACTAGGGAGGACTTGGTCAGTCAACTCACCCGAATCTGGTAATCCAGAGACGAAGGCAGCTTGTTCCATCGTGACAGAATCTCTTTCTGTAGCACTCGAGTGTGGAATTGGGCATACGGGACTACCTCGAAAGAGGCCACCATCAGACCCAGTACTCTCATGCAAAAGCGAAGCAACGCCAGAATCGGGGCGAGCACCTTGGTAAAAACCAGAGGTGCCGAGGCCAGGCCTAATGGGAAGGCCACAAATTGAAAGTGGTCCTCTCCGATCGCAAAATGCAGAAATCTCTGGTGTTTTGCACAAATGGGGATATGCAGGTACGCGTCCTTGATGTCCAAGGACGCTAGGAAATCCCCCTGATGTAAGCAAGGGAAGCGTATCCAGGGCAGACTCATAGACAAATTTTAGCCCTTGGACCAACTGTTCAGCCAGGTCAACGCATTCTGCGCTTCCAGCTTCTGCAGCAATTCCTTTGCCTGTTCGGTAAGAGTCTGTGACACCAGAGCCCCGGCCAAAACCGGTCTCACTGCCAACCCCACCACTGTGAATAAAGAGCGGGCCACAGCCTCAGCTCTCCTGTCTGCGGGGTCCTTAAATGTGGGAGCCCCTTCCACCGGCAACATGGTAGCTTTGTTTAGCTTGGACACAGGGGGGTCCACTGAGGGAGGAGATACCCACTTCTTTTGGAAATCCTCCCCAAAGGGGTAACGGACCGCAAAGTACTTTGGTACAGTAAAAGCTTTCTGCGGCCAATCCCATTCCTTGTATAACAGGTCGTCCAGATACGGAACACAAGGAAACACCTTCGCAGTGCGGGGTGGCTTGCGGAACCCAAAAGGGACCAGCATGTCTGATGCCTCCGCCAAATCCTCCAGTTTTTGAGTATCCCGCACCGCAGTGATAAGAGCTTCAACAAATTCCTTATCCTGCTTTGACCCTGAAGCAGAATCAACCTCACTGTCCGTGTGGGTTAGGTCTGCATCATCTGACATGACAGAAGTGTGGTCAAAAGCAGAAGCAGCACCTAATTCTGCGTCAGAGACATCCCCAGAAGCAGGCTCAGGGAAGGGGCGCTTTTTACCCCCCTTTCTGGCCACTAGCCGCTTCCATCCTGGCAACAAATGCCTCCAGGACTGCTGTCACAGCATCCAGCGAGGCCACAGGAGCAGGGGCACTAAGGGTTAATTCTGGCATGATTGGGGAAAAAACCTCACATGCGGGCCCTGGTGGTTCAGACTCCATGCTGTTCACCACCCCAAAAAATTTTTGCCATCTTAGTTGGCAGACCCAAAAACGGGAACCACCGGTCACCCTCCTGGCTGAAATAGAGAGCAGGGACCCCTGGGGACTCACCACCCAGGACAGGCTGTACCGCTGAGCAGAGCTGAGAAAACGTGCTGTCTGTGCTGTGTCTTTCCCTCAGAGAGAAGCTGCGGCGCACTAGAGGCCAAATGAATTTCTAAAATAGACGCCGACATGCACCAAACAGAATGCGGGCTACAGGAAAATGGCCGCTAAAGTATAGAGCCGTGGCCCTGGCAAAATGGTGGCCGTACACGTGCATACACAGCAAAAAAAACACACAGACAGAGCACCTTAGTAAAAAAACACCAGCCCAATATAGCAACACACAGTACCCCCAGCAGCACAGCCTCCCCCCCGGCAGTCGCAGAGCCCCCCCAGGCGGACCCCCACTTCACAGCCGCCACCCAGAAACGGGGAAGGAGGGAGAGGACAGGGAGAGAGGAAAGCAGGGTAGACCCTCAGTCGACCTCCCCAGGAATGCACCAGCCGAAATCACCCCGCCGAGGCAAGGGGACACTACTTACCCGTCCTGCGACCACCAGCTGGAGGCATCCCAGACAGAACCAACGTCCACTTGCGGCATGGCTTTCGGCCTGGCACACTGTGACACAGCCATAGATACTGGTCATATGTGCGCCCTGGAACATGTCCTGGATGGCCTAGTTAAGGACTGGCACGCGCTCGAAGGCTGAACATGGGACTACTACAAGGATTCAAAATACAGCCTGTCACCCAGTCGGCAGTTGATAGAGATCCCAGGATCCAAAAAGCAGGAACAAAAAATAAATCAAGGCAAAAAATATCGCAAAAAAACTCCAGAGCAATGAGCTCCAGAAAAGCCATGCTCTCCTGACGCTAGGCAAATTAAAACTGAGGCTGGATGCTTCCAGAGAGTAGGATGTACCCAGAGGACATGCCCCCAGGGGAGGTACTGTACTGAGAAGTGTTTTTAACACCAAAAGTGCTTTTTTTCTCTGCCTAGTCTCTCCTAGAGAAAAGGTACCCTAAGGTCAATGCTGCTGTGTCCGTTCATGAACGAAAATGGAAAATTGTATCAAATACTTACCGTAATTTTCCTTTCCTGATGCCAAGACATGGCAGCATACATATGATATAGCCCCGCCCCTATATCCACCCACAGGACACGTGATAACTCTCTATAAAACTCTGACTGAGAGCTACCTCCCCCATTCTCCGTATAAAGTACAACGATCAGAGGGAGGGTTCGTATGCTGCCATGTCTTGGCATCAGGAAAGGAAAATTACGGTAAGTATTTGATACAATTTTCCATTTTCCTGATGCCAGACATGGCAGCATACATATGATAAATGAAGAGCTTTCTAGAGGGAGGGTTTAATGCTGTAAACTTAAAAAAGACAAAGAAGCTTGGATAAACTTCCTCCCCAAACTCTGCTGTAGTAAGAGCTGCTAGATCCACCCTATCTTTGAGGATGAAAAGGAGAATGGGGGAGGTAGCTCTCAGTCAGAGTTTTATAGAGAGTTATCACGTGTCCCGTGGGTGGATATAGGGGCGGGGCTATATCATATGTATGCTGCCATGTCTGGCGTCAGGAAAGAGAAATACAACAAAGTGACCAACCTCTTATAATCCCTGCCACTGCTAGCATGCCCCAGTTTTGTTTTAGAAGGAAGAATGCCTTTTTCTCTACTGAATAAAAATATATAACTGTTTTTCAAGATTTTTTTTTTCCATCCATTCTTCTTTAACCACTATAATACAGGGCTTTTATACCACCTCAATACCGAGCCTATTCTGGCACTTCTCTCCTACATGTACAAACTATCATTCTTTCTTTTGCTAGAAAATTACTCAGAACCCCCAAACATTATATACATTTTTTTAGAAGACACCCTAGGGAATAAAATGATGGTCATTGCAACTTTTTATCTTGCACAGTGTTTACACAATAATTTTTCAAACACCTTTTTTGGAAAAAAATGGTTTCATGAATTAAAAAATAACAAAACAGTAAATTTTTATTTTTTTCTATTAAAAAAACCTGTGGTGTCCATAACACAACCCAAAAACTTCACCCGGTGCAGGAAAAATGTGCACACACATAAAGAGTGACACAAAAAAACTGTGACGGGTGCAAACGTCAAATGGTCCTCCGAAAAGGACCCAACCCTGATCCCCCGGGCGTTAGGCTCCTGGCAGGGACTCTAATAATCTGTGGTCCGTGCAGCCGAAGCCACACGGACCCAACATCCTTGGAGGGTCTGCTGTAACAAAACCCTCCTCGGTGGGGCTCCTCTGAAGAGAGACCCCATGAGAGCAGGTTAACTAAGCCAGAAGGCCATGTCCACCTACTCCCAGGATGTTCAGGGCTGGCCCGAGGACCGACGACACCCTACTAATCACACATAAAGTGCAGTGCACCAACAGAAAAAGACGTAATGTGACAAACAGGGGTAAAATAAAAAAGAAAGTGGGGAGAAGGAAAGTGGGAGAGGTGAGTTGAAAGTGACCAACGTGCAATACGGCCCTAGAGGCAGGTGTTATAAAAGTGTGTTGTGGAGATCGTGACTGAAGTGCCATATGGTAAGTGCCCCTTTCAAACACTTGTGCAATGTTTGGCACCCCTTGACTGCCACTCCAGGGGCACTATCTCCACAGGCTTTTCAATGGACCCTGACCCCTGTCCCTTTCCAGCAGCACCCTTCCCAGCCAGGAAGGTAGGAGGAGAGATTGGGAAGAGCCCACCTAAGTAGGCTACTCCCACAACCCCCATCCCTCCCACCTAATCACGTTCCAGAAATACTAACCGCTCCTCCCAACGAAAAGAGGAGCAAGGGTTCTCTTTCGAACAACTGACTGGGGCAGGCACCACCAAATCCAGGTCAGAGCCAGGCCCAGCCCTCCAGCTTCAACCTCATGCCTCTGTCCAAATCAGAAGGTTTCCACCTCCACGCCAGCAGGCTTAGCATCTGCCAACCGCCATCCCTTTCCCCCTCGCCGAGTACTAGAGACGGTTAGCATAGCACCACCTATTGGCAACTGATAATAAGAACAGATACTACA